>OY750765.1:14259202-14431702 GCA_963556745.1 Catoptria pinella
AACACCGGACTTATCTTCCAGAGCCATGTTCAAAGCAAATTAAGGCTGTTATCACTAAACGATCCAAAGTTAATGTAGCTAGTTTGAGTCAGAAATTACCGGCAATTTAAATAAAATTGACCTTTCTTAAGTGTGATTTAGAATTGGTTTCGATGTCTCTATTTTCAACATACATAATTTGGTTTACAACAATGTTGCTAGATTTTAGGTGTGGTTGACAAAAACGTGTAAGAAAAGACTTGTAGAATAATAATGATAATAATAAAGCTTCCTTATTTCCATACTCAAATTTATTTTTTCAAAGTATTTTTTTTTCTTATATTGGTGTGGTATGAATCTTTTCTGGGTAAAAGAAAAGACTAAGCGTTTAGGTACATAGTTAAACAAGATATTTTTTTTCTATACCTACATGTTAGTCGTCAATACCATCATCGAAGTTATGCCCTTAAACTGTGCAAAATAATGTGTTACATATTAGTATAAAAGTATATCAATGTGATGTGATTATAAAAGGGTAGATTACTCTCAACTTTTTCTCACTGCAGAGTATGTGATGTGGCATGCGGGCAGGAAGCGCGCCTGCCATTCCCCGGACTATCGGCGCCTGCGCAGCGCAGCGTACACGTGTGGGAACTGGACTGACTGACTCTATTGATCTTTAAAAACATCCATAGCTACAGGGTTTCATGTCTTGAGTAGACATCGTTATTTCAAATACCAGATGGCAATGGTAATTGATTGGTATATGAAGTCAACCCCATACTGATTTCAAAATCAGCAATACAGTGGACGGTTGCAGGTGAACTCGTACAGATTATCTAATTAGTGGCTCAGTGATCTGTAGACCTCGCCATTGTGCGTTAAAAAGTGGCTCAGATCGTACATTATAAAAATTCATGTAATAGACGCCGCCACGGGGTTTTTACAAAAGCAGTACTATGTGCTGTATGGTAGCTGTATTATTATATTATATCTATTCTAAGATAGATAGCGCTAATAATTTTGATATTTTTTTGAAATGGCTGAAATATGTTTTTTTATTTTCGAAAAACTGAATCGACAAAATAATATACATAATAAACGAACCTGCTGACTAAATTTTACGAGAATCGGTTGAGAAACGCGACCTGTAGAGGAGAACCAACGGACAGCCGGTCAGCGGGACAGCAGCTGGACAGACATACGAAAGCATTTTTGCCTAGGCTAAAGCAAAATCTCTCCGCGCTCGCTCGGTCAAATATAATGTGGATACTTTGATGTTTAGGCAAGTGTTAAAGCGAAATAGCATTGTTTACCACTACAAACTTGTGGAAAATGTAGTCCGCTTTTTAGATTGCACACTTAATACGTATTTTGTCTATGGTAGAGACACTTAACAATGTTGTCATAATGATAGCGGGTTTGAAATTTCTCTCCATTGAAAAGCATTAATTAAATTTCCTAGCATCAGCAAAGCGATAAAGCTCGGTAAGGCGTTGACTAATAGCCCGGACGCATTGTGATGGATTCGGATCACAAGTGATGTACTAGCTGGGTTGCCGGCGCCGTGTCGCCACGTCTAGCGCATTCCGAACGGCGCGGGACGCCATTAGACGGCTAGATTTCCACCGGCGGAAAAACTGCGGCCGCGCAGCTCTTTCCGGGACGTCATGCGCCCGCCTCTCAATGGCATTTTTGTGCGCCATTCAGATCTTTCTTTTGGTTTCTGTAATGGAGATAACCTATGAAGATAGTTAATAATTGTCCTTCGTATCGTGATCTGAGCAATTTTATAGTTTTGTGGTCACTAAAACGATTCGATTAGTGCACGTTTGATTTGATATTCACAAAGTAAACAACTATGGGAGACTTATTACCGCAAAGCAATGATGTCACTGTTGCTAAAGAGGCAGTATTTTTTTATAAATAGATTATACGTAATCAATCTCTATAAGAGCATTTGATACCATTTAAGGAAATAAATATATGATTTTACAATTGTAATCACGCTAAAATTATTATCCTAATTGATTCAAATGAAGTGAGTATTCATAAATGTATGCAGTGAAGTGACATCTTTAGAGGCGACCGCTTTATGTAGACGATGCTTAACATGGGATATGAAAATAGTTAACTATAAGTTTGTTAAAATACTACAAACATAATAATTTATACACATTCACATTCTAGAGACGTCCCCAAGGTTTTTTAGAAATTTAACACCATCCCTATTTTACTCTATACAAGTATTATACCAATACTCGCACACATTAGAAGTTGTATTCAAAATCACTTCGATTTATCTAAAATGTTTTTTCTGTCGAGGAGAGATCTCATTGGAGCCCAGGCGACATTCCCTGGTCGTGCCTACTCGTCACCGTAATGAATAATATTTTTTCAACCTGTCAATCATATTTCTGCGCAGTGGGAACTACGGCGCCGCCGCACCTGTATCTAAGCCTGTTCAAACATCTCGTCATTAATGTAAAGAAATATTTTATATGTCGTAGCATAATCGAACAAACCGGATCTTTGCAAAAATCCTAGGTCAAATTGTAAAAGACCGGAAACTCTGAATTTAAGATTGATTTTTGCAATCGTCCGTGCATTTTTTAGGACTAATGTAAAAATTACAGTATATTTCGGACAATTGAAAACTTGAATGCTAATTAGATAATTTAAGAGTCGATTAGCATCGTCAGTCAAAATATGACTCTTAAAAGGTCATTTAATTGGTTGGGTAAAGTTAAAACTGTGACCAAAATTCACCAGAACCCAACTTTTGGTGCAACCCCTTTGCGACACTCGGGTCAAAATACTAAAAAAAAACACTGAAAATAATCACAACAATAACAAAGGACGCAGAAATGTAGTCGTTAGCCAATCAGCGCATCAGTCAATCCATATCGTTGACGTCAGCCCAACAGCGCGCGCAAAGAATGATTATGAAAAAATTATGGTCATTCGCGCTGGTTTTTGTAATACTTCATTCTAAACATAACATTACTCGGATGAATACAAAAAACAATCTTAGATTCTAATTATCCGGTGCTTTACAAAACTAGGATTATCACAAAGATCTGATTTGTAGGTATGAGATTCTAGTCTGAACCATAAGGGTTCCTTTTTACCATTTTGGTACGGAACCCTAAAAATCGGCAATATAGAAATAGAGAAAATTAATTTAAACTAGTACTCATTGATTTTACCAGTAAGTAAGAAAGCATTTATTTGCGAGAATATGGTGGGTACATGAGTTGTTACATTGGAATTATTTCTTACATATTCTATCGTGCATTTGACGACGTGCAATTTTTTTAAAAATGTTGTTATGGCGTCAGACCATTTTTTTTTGTATGCCGAGGAAATACGCGACATTCAGCGTTGCGGCTCCCTCCGCACGAGCCGCAACGCTGAATGTTGCGGCCCCCTTCTGGCGAGTCCCACATATTACTAGGTAAGGTTGTGGTAGCTAGCCAGGCGGTCTTGAAAAAAGCCCTACCGGCTTTCATATGATCAAAGCCTACTACCAACCAAACCGAGTACAAATGTACCCCCTCCTGGGAATCTAACCCGAGACCCCTGCGTCCTACACGTGTGGGCGAACCACTAAGCAACCGAGGCGGCTAAAACTAAACTTAAAAATGCAAAAGGTACCTGGGACTGTGACCTACCATAGTCAGGGAATGGGGTTTCGGGGGCCAAGATGCCTGATATACTCGTATAATTATAACCTACTTTAAAAGTCCATTAAGAGAGGTGTGTTTGCTAAATTATACTATTATACTTATTACAACAAGTCGTATACTGATAGACTCGGCCGGCGCAGGCCGTCACTTTTATGTTGTCTACTATTAATATGTCGTCACTTATATGGACAATAATGTCCGCGGTGACACCGATACATGGCTATGACAGCCGTTAGCTTAATGCGCCAGTTATGTAAAACAAAAGTGTTGGCGACATGGAGTATTTATTGCGATTTTTATGGCGAACTGTCGCGGAAAATTATGTTAAACTAATCGTGTAAGCTAGCTTGTTAGTAGACTACTACTTGTTTATACTATAAATAACATTCATAGTTGTTACAGATCATTAAAATAACACCGAACTTCATATTGACTGCTAATGTTCACCTTCATTTACTTGTCTTGACTTGACAAGCCATATCATAAATATTCAAACTGTTATTCATTTGTGATTGATGTGATCATTGATAATGTTATGTTGACTACATATTCTTTAAGTGTATCATATTTTAAAAGTTGGAAACCTTTTTTGGATATGACAGAATGACTATTCCTATAGTCATGACGTCTGAGACACGATTTTCATTAGCATGATTTATTACAATAATAAGTCATTTATGAAATGCCCATTATGTAGCTCAAAACAAATGAAGCTTCAGTGACCAGCGACCAATCTTAAGCTCAATTTAATAAATGCACAGAGTATCGCTTCCTGGGAAACTGGCGCCTGCGCACGCCCCGCAAAACGAACATAATAATATGAGCGCCGCCATTAATGTCTCCGCATTTCCACATAGACGCACTCTGGGAAGATCATCGCCGCCATCATCCACTCGGTACATCTGATCCGCAGGCCAGTAGAAATTCAAAAACAATTGAAATTGTGACTTTCTCTCCAATGTGTCACCTGCATTCAATTTCACAAGCGACTTGCTACGTGACTAAAGTCGACCGTCACAGGTGACTAAAATCGACCCATGTAAACAGCCCAATAGATGTTAATTTATTTAATTACTTAACGATCACATAACAGCTGTGCTTCTCATTCACTTGGCTTCCATATTCGTATGAATATTAAAGCTCCCTTACGTATCGCGCCACTCACGTCAAAATGAATCTTAAAAATGCACTATGACATGCTGTTAATTGCTGCTATGTGTGTATAACTTTAGTTTCGCTGTGTGTCTCGTTCATTGCTGGGGTTGTTAGAGTTGAAAGTATAAGGCGGGGTAAAAAGGAGGTGTTGGTTGTTTAAGGTTGTTGTGTAGTGAGTTATTGCTGGCGCAGGCGCTTGCGGCTTGGTGCGGGCTGCGCGCGGTTCCCACGGCACGCATGCGCCCCACCCGCCCCGCGCACCAGTAATTAATGCGCGAATGAGCTCCACGTATCGACAAATGGTATCGGTTCTGATTTATTGCGCTCGTCGGAATTTGCATGCTGAACATGATTCGGAATTTTAAAAAGATATTGTGAGAAAAGTTTTTGTATCAAGAATCATACTAGTGGCTCAGTGAGCTGTAGACCTCGCTCAAATTGTGTTGTTTAAAAATTAATCTAATAGATGTCACCACGAGGTTGACACTGCTTTTGAAAAGCAGTATTATGTGCGAGTAGGTGAAAATTGGGGTTTCCAGATCAGAGATCTGGAAACCTCCAATTTTCACCATTTTTTATATTTTTATAATGTTTCACTATTCATAATTGGTGTTTCCAGATCAGAGATCTGGAAACCTCCAATTTTCACCATTTTTTTTTATAATATTTCACTATTCATCTAATCAATAACCGAAAATGAACTTTAAAAAGTACCTTATAATATATGGTACCGAATTGTTGATCTTTCGATATATTCATTATTAAAATTATCTGCTCGAATGCTAATTTGAATCTTTAGAGAATTCACCTAATCATTTCAAAAAGTGTCATTTAGGTAGGTAGAAAGTTGTGAAGAAGATTTTTTAAGTAAAAAAAATGTATTTTTTATCTTAATTTATTGGATATAGTTAAAAAATATCATTTTCTCTGCACCACTTGTCCAAACAGAATACATTTTTTAAAGCACATATATTGTTATGATGTACACAGCTAATAATATCTGAAGCACATGAATATTTATCATACAATGTAACTAAACTAGGACAGTTTCTATCTTCTAAATTATATACTCTATTGTTATTAAACATATCTTTAATCCATAAAACTTTTTCATGACCTTTAGTTAATATACATTTATTGTTTAAAAAGTCGCTTATATTGTTCTTATAGTTAAAGTATGGCGTGTATCCTTCATTCCAATAAATTCCTCTATTTTTCTCTATCCAGGCTACTTGTAGGCGTTCTTTTTTCGATAATTCATAAAATGGGTATGGTGGTTTTATTAACAGAACAATTATGCGCCTATTCCACAGGATCGCTATTTCCTTTGGAATAAATTGGTTATATTCGTCCTTGAACCCTTGTACATCCACGATCACATTCATGATAGTTTTCTTACAATGTTGCTTAGAGGTTTGTATTCGAAAAGCCGATCATTTATTATCAGACAATAAGCAGTTGTATTATCTGGTATCTGTTCTGAACATTCAATTTCTATCCGAACATCAACAGGTCCAGTTTTAAGAGAATCGTTTTGCCTTGAGCAATCAATTACGAACAATGGAGCTTTTTCCTTAAACTGAACCAAGTTAAGTAACGGATCGACAGCAGCGCTGTAATACGACTGACGAAAGTTAGCGTACATTTCATATAATATACTGTATTTACCTTCATCAAATTTCAGATTAAGTGAGTCATATGGAAAATATTGTGAGTTTAAAAATAACTTAAGGTTGGTAACTTTACAATGATCAAACATCGATGAACTTTTAGCACTATCATTTTTTCTATTGGTTTGTAAGCCAAAAATTACATATCTTGGTTTTTCTAACTGAGAAGCAGTTTTGACTGACCATGAATGCTTAGTAGTTTTTGGTAATAATGGATATTCGTATAGGTCCCAATTTCTAAATGCCAACTGTATAGGACGATTTTTTTCTAAATGTTTGAGTAACATCAATTTATTGCGATCAGCAACTTTTATATGAGGGACACGCCATTGAAGTTTTTGAATTTCTATTGCTATATTATCATTTTTATCTAAAATTACACAGTTTAAAACAGAACTACTTCTATGTAATATAAGTTCATGTCTACAATTTATAATTATTCTGTTATAATCTTCAGCAAATCCCAATATTTTACTTAATGGGATAACACCACTAAAATGACCATCTTTCAGTTTTGTACCGTTTAAATTCCATCCCCAAACTGCTGCTGCTTTATTTTCGCCTTCATTCATAGAGATAAAAGATTTAATCGTCGTAGTAATTCCAGCATTTTTGATGCGATCTATTTCAACACCGTTTAATTCATACCGTATATCTTGAAACAAATATGAGAGTGGGTTGTTGATAAAACTTATTTCTTTTTTCACTGCTGGGTCTTTAGAAATCACGTGCGCGAAGCCTTCTATGTAGATAGAACTGCCTGAAGGTAGTACATATGTATCTTGTTGGTGAATAGGTATTCTAATTTCATCATTGTCTTTAAAGCTGTTACTATATGGATTGTAACTATGAATTTCATAGCTCTCAATCGAATTATCATGATTTGGTAGATCTGTGATTTGCAACATTTTGTAATTTAAATCCAAGATCTTTTAAAAATATTTTATTTTCTTTAGTTATTTTTTTTGTTTTTACAACACTGAGACGTCTGACTCCTTTCAACATAGAATGCGAAATATCACGTTTGTCTTTTGTAGTGAGATTTTTATTAAAAATTATCATGATTTTTTATTTAATAAAAATATTAAGATACTATGTACCAATCATCGGTTTAGTATAAACAATTCTTATCTAGCTTCTAGCACAGACAGTTAAAGAATGTGCATATAGTACTGGTTGTTATCGTATTTATATGTATTATAACTTGAACAAAGTAAATACTAAATCATTACTTAATTCTAAATGTTTACATATTTCTGCTCCAAAAAGACTTTAAAAATTTTAAACATAAATGTCCACAGTTGTATAAATGATTTTTTTGTAAATTATCATAGTTATAATGTATATTTGGTCCTAAATATTTTATCAATTCTTTTGGTGGTTTTAAGTTACCGTAACTGTCAAAATATTCTACGTTATCATTTAATTTTCCATAGGCTACCCAATGAGTTCCAGAGTTTTTAGAAGTGTCGAGATTTATGACACCGCATTCTGCCGGGTAAGGTTTACGTGGTAATTGGTCTCTCATAAATACACCTCGAAAAAAGGGAATATTATATGAATGTTCCATAATATCAATATTCGTTAAAGCTCTTTTGGGCAGCCTAGAATTTAGTTTTTTTTCTTGGTAACGTAAATTCCTAGTCCCTCTTTGTAGGGCTTCAGATGTAATCCTTTGCCAATGCATACTGCTTCTATCTGCTTATTATGCCTTTCCATTTCTGTCAATTGTTTTTTGGCTGTTTTATATGCGTTTACGGCCTTTGCGATTCCGGCAACACCCCCCACCAAACTACCGGCAGCAGATAAGCCGGCAAAAATCGGTATTAACGGAAGAAATCCACCAGTTTTAGGTACAGGTATAATTCTCGGTAAGTTAATAGATGAGTCTGATGCTAATTCTTGCGCTGTTGCATATGCTAATTCCATTAAAGCCTTTTTACATTTAGGTTTAATGTTCTTTATATGTTTTTTGGTACGTGAAACAACGTTCTTAAAGGTTTTCTTCAAGCTTGTCCCTGAAGACGATACATCACGTTTATTGTTATTATTAGTATATGTATCTTTGTACTTTGTTTCTTTATCACAAAACTTACCAAATCGATTTTTTTTCATTTTATTAAAATTTAAAATTTAAAATGATAATATTTGTTTTGCAATGGTCTATATCGTTTTAAGAACTGATTACGAATGAAGAAAGAATAATGAGCAATGACTTAAATACATACATAATTTAGTGTTGGAAACTAAAAAATATATTTGATTTATAATATATTTGATTTGTTAATCCAACTGTTCTCGCTTGTCGGGAGACCTAGCCATTTAACATATACAAAGTTTCCTTTTCTTTTTAAAACTCTTTCAACTAAATAAACATCATGATGTTTGGTTTTTTGAAGTTCCTGTGGATAAAATGCTCCAAGTATCGGTCGACATTTAGAATCTTCTAATAAATAGGTTATAGGGTTAGTTTCTTGTACTTTATTAATCTTGAATATTTCTGTGGACCAATTAGGTGTATAACCCTTATCAAAACAAGCTTTGTGTTTGCTTATTCTCACATAATCACCGACTTGAAACTTTTTATTTTTTTTTATTTCTTTAGAATGAGCCAGTTTTATGTACCTTTTCATTACTCTTGCTTTATTATTATGACAAATCGTTGCCGGAGGCTGACCGACAGTTCTATGCATGGTGTTATTGTACTCATTTATTTTTTTATTGAGTACTCCATTATTCCATTTGTAATTCCCATTGATATAAAATTCTTTATACAATTTACTCTTTAAAGTTCTGATGAATCTTTCAACAATGGAAGCTTTTTTAGTGGAGTATGAAGAGTAATGATTAATATTAAACTTATTCATAATTTTTTTGAATTGGTCATTATAAAATTCTTTTCCAAGATCGGTTTGCAGATTTTTTGGAATACGTCCGGTTTTTAGTATTGTTTTGAAAGCTTGACATACATGATCTTTATTCTTTTGCTTTAGTCCAATAGCCCACGAAAATTTTGTGAAACAATCAATAACTGCCAATATGTATTTATTACCGTTATTAACTTTTGACATTGATTGCATATCTATTAAATCTGCTTGCCAAAGATCGTCTATATCTTTAAGTAGTACACTTCTTCTTGGATAATTAGTTCTAGCATTTTTACAGATTTCATTTACAACATCTGCTTTGCTCATAATGCTTATTTAATTTTCCTGCGAGATCTTTGATATCAACACTTTTTTCAAGTTTTTGTATTCTGTTTGTTAAAGTTACAATTAACTTATTAACATTCACAATTTCTTTTAAAATATTAACTTTAAATTGATCTATGTAGTCTTTGTCGAAGCTAGAGCAGGATATGAATTCACTCGACGATGCCACAATCTTATCCTCTAGATTTATGTGTTTAATTTGCTTTTGAGTAGCTTTAAACTCACTATTGAGTTTATCAACATTCATGATCTATGTTCCTTATGTTACTAATCACTAATAAGCGGTGCTAAGCTTTTTATTCTTTTATAATGCCAGCTTCTGTTAGTTCTTCAATTATAGATAAAATTTCGTTATCATGATTAGTATTACCAGCATTTTTTGACGCAATCAATAGTTTAAGCCTTTCTATCAGTTCGTTGGGATCGTCCCAGAAAATATAATCTGTATTACTTTTATATTTCTTATATTTTGGTATGTGACTACCACCACTCTTTGTTTTATTCGAATTTTTGTTTTCAACCATATTTTGCTGAGAAAACAATGGTTTGATGATTTGTCGATATTTTAAACCTTTGTCACCCTTCATTTGACCGTTCGGATCAAAGTTTCTTTTATGAGCATTTGTGTAATGAAGTATATCTTTATAGGTTATTTTATCTTTTTCATTAACAATTTTGAGATTAGGTTTGTTGCGCATAAGAAGTTCCTTTAAGCCTGGTGTTAATTCATAATGTTTATTACCAACGCTCACAACATAATTTCTATTTGTCAGCGAAGCATTACTGGTAGAAGAAAATGATACTTTAGAGTTGCCTATCATCAATTTTTTGTTTTCACTGCGTACCCCAAACGGTACATTTATATTATTATCATGAATGCCAATTACTTCATCCCTTTCTAGCGACTTGAGCGTATTGTTTAAATTTTTATAAGGACTTCTGTCATCGTCAGTATAATCGTAGTATTCAGAGCTTTCATTTGAATCTACCTGTGCGTTCTTACTAAAGTCTTCATAATCTAAAGAAGAGTTTTGATCATCATCTTTATCACGATTACTCATATCAATAGACACATTTAGGGAGGGCTTATATTTGTCATTAGCTTTTATCATTGTCTCCAAATTATCTGTGATTGGTTTAAATACCTTTCTAAATTTCAAATTAGCAGCATCTTCATCATTTTGAATTTCCTTTATTTTATTTTTTATATTATCTACAGATTTTATCAGTTGTTTTTTAATTTCCGTGTCCATTATTTGAAACTATACCCAACCGCTTTTTGCTAATTTTCAAACACTAATAACTTATTTTCAAGAATATATATTATTATATACGTAGTTATTCTATAAATAAATGTAGGTATCAAGGCCTTGTCTATATCTTCCTTTATTAAGAGCACAATCTTTATTTATGGTTAAAAAGCTAAATCGATCTTGCCATATCATCATGCAAAGCTTTTTAAATTCCAGCCAGCCAAAATCTGTAGTTACATGTTCATTATAGATGTGTTTTAAATTAATATCATCTTGTTTGAATATAATCAGGAGATTGACATTATCACGTATTAATTGTTTAGGTATTTTGGTATAGGTTTGTGACAGATAAAAACAATCGATCTGTCTATGCCTGCCCATAGCAAAATAATTACGAATATTTATCTGATTTTCACATGCGACATCATCAAAAATCATTATTGAATTTTTCAAAGCATCTTTAGGCGAAATCACATCTTTGTTTTCATTAAAAACAAATAACTTCGCGTGAGGAACGTGTTTTATAACTTGGCGTAAGAAACAATATTTCGGTTGAAAAGCTGTTTTTGAGTACAGATAAATGTGTTTAAATTTAAGACCGTTTTCATGTAACAGTAAATTTAGCATTACATTAGTTTTCCCGCAATTCGAAGGACCACATATTACACATCGGATCGTGTCAGGCAAGAGTATACTATGTTTAGCTTTGTGTGCAATATTTTCTATTTTTATGTTGTTCACTTCTAAAGTGTCAGATTGTTTAATGAACTTCATTGTAAATGAGACTAAAATATGCTACATGCCTTTATATAGGTGGGCATGGGCAGGTAGTTCAGCATTGGTATATAAAAAATTAACAACTTATGCATCATTATATAATTTATTAAAATTAGAGTACAATATTTTATTAACAACTTATAAATAAGGAATAATACATATAATATTTAGGGTTATGGTTTCACAAAAAAAAAAAAAAAAAAATAAACATAGTGTAATATTATTGATCTTCACAATTTCATGGTACTTACTTATATTACTATTTAATGATATCGTAATACAAATTTACTTAGACACTATAACTATGTGTATATTAAGAAATTAAACTTTTAAAACAATGTTTTACAGTGACCCCAAGGTAACGTTTCTGTTTGGTTTGGAAGTATCTGTCTCTTATCATCACTTTTATTCAATGCTACTTTCCGAATTTCTTGAGAGTATAGTACATGTTTGCTGGATTTAATTATGTTCATTTTACATTTAAAATTTGTTTCACTTGTTAAAGCTTTGTTGTAATGAGATAACTTTAAACGACTAGTTACAGCTTTAGATATTCCTTTTGCTTTTGTAATGTGAGTTTTTAAACTGTTTATACAATAAAGCTTCGCTCTCAGACCTACAAATTCACATATAACATCACCTCCAAGTTCATCTTTAAACAGACCTGGAATTTTAGCATTTACTCTCGTGATGTTATAGCAATTGTTATCCTCGAAATTACTGGTATCGAATTTTGCAACGTCACTTTTTATGTCTTCATAAAAATCCTCAGTGTTTATGAAATACAAAAGGCTATCTGTGTCTGTATAACATAATCTTGCCCGATTTTTATATTTATTTTTAATGAAATTGTAATGAAACTTGTATAAATGTGTTTTTGCATATTCTAGAACTGTAAATCCTATATAGATAGGTCTGTCTAAGACAATTTTTTCAGGACTCAATTGCAGAGCAACAAAGTTTTCAGAAAAAATAGCAATACTTTTTAGATTTGGCTTGGCAATCAACTTTTCCGCGCCGAGGTGCTTGTTTGTTGTGTTATTAACATCGTCCCACATAGTCACTAATTTAACATTGACTTGTTTGCGTCTATTTTCAATCGTTTTTCCAAATATAGCATTATTAAGAAGTTTAAAAAAATCTTTTTCAAATGCAGACGTTGAAGCTTGCCGTAACCTTGTATTCAAGTCAATATATTTTTGTAAAAAAAATTCTTGTCTAAAAGTTAGGACACGGTGAATTTTTTTTAATATAAGTCCATTTTGTAAACATTCTTTCAAGTGGACGTAGTGAATAACATAGTTGAATTTGTCATATAAATTAGCAATTAATTTAGATGTTTTTCCACCAGGAGGTATGAACTTCTCCGCAGCAAATGGTAAATCACTATGCATATTATGTAAATTCCCGGGATAAGCCAAATCTACTTCTAAAATGTATCCATATTCAGAATCATCAGATATCGTAACTATATTTATGGTGTTAATTTCATCGATTGTCAGAAAGCGGAATTCTGAAATTGGCATTTTCATTGTCATCGCATAACCGTATAAATTATTACAGTCAAGGTAAACTAAATAAGTTGATTTTTGTGAAGCATCATAGTCCGGTAAATATTTATTATTGGCTTTAGCGTGACGTAGAGAACATTGTGCCAAGCCCCCACGAATTCCTTTTTCCAATAATTCATACATTTGTAAATCATTTATTAATTCTAATTTAACGTCTGTATACAGTAACATCGCATCCCAGCTTAAGCTAGGTGCTGTAATATAGTAGGCTGGATCGAGTTGATAATGATGCAAACAAGTCTGTCTAAATTTTTCAAATACATCAGAAAGAAGTAACACGTCGGTCTTTAAATATAAATCTGTATATTCTCCAAGCGTTTTAATATTAAATGAGTGCCAAATATTTTGAGCATGGGTATACTCATCATTGCTAATATGTTCGCATTTCAAACTATTGTAAAAACAATGTTTAGGTGGAAGTCGAGTCTCATTATATTTTGAGTTCGCATTAATATAATCATAGGGATAAATTCCTTTTTGTCTTAGTAGCTTCAACTGATTATAATTAATATATGGAAATTCTTTTGATAAGTTAACAAAGTCAATTTCAGTCAAATTCTCGGCTAATACATTTAAACTTGAATTAAGGAATTGAAAAGAATCTATAAACTTAACTTGAATAGGCCTTGGAGTATTCCTTGTTTGAAATATTTTCGTGAAAGACATATATTTTTCTTTGGTTTTTGGTATTATTTTAAAAGCTCCTTTATACTTCGCTAATTCTTTAATAAATAGGTGAGAGTCATAACCAGCTAAGTTATGAAAAATAACGGGGACAAACGGACATACTCGATACATTAAATTACAATGAGAGTGAGCTGCGCCTCGGTACTGAGATGTAATATGATCGTGATCCATTACTTTGTCATCAAAGAGCAAATGGTTACAGATGTGACATTTTGTAGCATTTTTGTAATCATTTTCTTGTTCTATTGTTAAAGACGTCATTGGCATTTTATTTGATAACATACTGTAAATGTTTTCTAAATCATCAATCAATTTTTTTATAAATACTTCTACACAATCAGGTCCTCTATATGTAACATACTTATTTAAGTCCTGATCATGCGAACAGCAAATATAGTAACCAAAACATGAAGGTTCGTGAACCTTATATGTTCGAGTGTTTTCAGTTTTACTTACGCTGCAATCTAGCAAAATACTTTCGAAGTCTGCATAAATAACGAAATTAATTTTTTGTTTTCTTTCAAAGTTTTTAAACTGAAGAATACTATTTTTTTCAGGCAACACTGTCAATACATTAGGACACGTAGTATGCTCACAAATTTTTTTTTCACTCGTGAATACTTGTAAGCATGTCTCACACAGATACATTTTACCTTTATGTTTACTTATTTGACGTCTGACTAATCTCAATAGATTTTTTATTAAGCAATAATGACCACAACCTTTTCGTTCAAAGTATAGTAAATTCACATGGTGTTTTTTTCTTAAACTTGTCACGTATAAAGGACCAGTGATCATGTTTTTATCATCTAGTCCATATATGTTAACACTTATATTAGGATTAATCTTTTCGAACATTTTAATATCATAATTCGATGGTGGAAACGATAGACCATCTATATTAAACAGTGTTGTAAAATATGGGTATGAATCTGTTCTGCAAACATTAGATTTTGCTGGATATAATGCTGCTGCAATACTCCATAAAAAGCAATAGTTATCATTGTTTTGTACATTTAAGCAACTCCTCGTTTTTTTTATATCATATGGTAAATCAATGTAAGAACCCCCTTTCAAAGGGGAATATTTATTAATATTAACTTCTAGGTGGCTTATAGAAAAACAAGACCAGCCAGATTCACGGTGCTGGAATTCCGACAGTTTTCTCTCAAATATATTTATTGTTTTCAAATATAATTCATTTATATCAGTACTATTATATATGATTTCGTATTTTGTGTTGAAAGACTTAAGCTCTTGCTCACCAGATCGTGATAGAATAAAGTAAGCAAAGAGCTCAAAGTTTAACTTAACACAATTATGTTTAATCAGACAATCATTAATTAACTTTAATACTTGATGCTGATTATCCATTAGGAAATCCTCAGGTGTAAGGTATTCCATCGATGGATTCAGTTTGTAAGTTATTATTCTGTTTTTAAAAGCCGTAGCTATAATATCAATATTTTCATAATCAGTTTTTAATATGCAATTAGATTTGTGTAAATTCGTTCTCAAATGATACAGATATTCATTTTTTGGTATTTCAGTGTGACAATTTTCACAAATAATTATATCATTGTAATTTGTTCTTTCTGGTATCGGTGAAACTGTAAGAAAAGAAAAATAAGAAATATGAAATTGTTATAAAACTTCTTTAATATATAAGTAAAATTATATCAATGATAACATGATTTATTTAAATGTCTAGCGTAAGTTTAACCTATGTTACTTTTGTCTTCTAATCTGTAAGTATCGGTATTGATTGAATACAATAGGTAAGATAGTTTTCAATAAGTAAGGTAAATTATAATTAAGTAGTAAGTTTGAATATATCATTGTAATAGTGATTAAATATCCTAGTAGTAACGTATATTGAAATAGAATAATAAAGTATGTTATTAAGTGTATCGTTATATTTTTATAATATGTAGTTATAGTATAGTTATATTATAGTAATACCTATCTATCTATTTATTTTTTACCATAAAGCACTATTATAGTTACTAACAAATGTCTGGGGGCAATTCATAAATTCTTTTCTGGTTGCCATAATAAAATTAGCTAGGTGTTGCCATGCATCCGTGTTATCATACGTTTGATTTTTGACGGTCACTATAGCTTGCCGCCACCTATGTATCGGCTGAACTTTATCAATTTCATCGCACCGGTATATTTTCAAATCTATATAGTGCGATCCGGGCTTACGATCGAATGTTTGACGTGACTGACCGTTTGCAAGGCGTCGTGTTAGATAAGAAGTTAACGGGGCTGGTGCTTTACCGGTAATAGGGATATCTCCCTTCCCCTCGTCTTCACTGTCAGTTCCGAAGAGATCGTACGCCGTCGTGGGCTTCTTTGGAGGAATCGGCTTGAAATATGGTTTCTTCGAAGCTGATGACCGCGACGGTGGCAGCGGCGCCGGACTCGCTCTCGACGACGAACAAGATGCCCGAGCCGGCGCCGGCTCTGTGCGTGGAGATGGCGCCTGCTTGTTTTTCTTGGCTTTTTTCAGAGGTGGTGGTGGTTGAACCTCGTCGTCGGATGGAAAGAGGGTCTCTGCGTTTTCTTGAGACCTAAAAAGAAACAATAATTAAGTTGGCATTGTAACTTTAACAATAAAATATTCTTAATATAATATTAAGCCTCCATTATTTTTTATTGATAACGTGAACATTGTAGATAATTCATTGTTATATAATGATATGTTCTAATAATTACATTTCATAATCTGTCGCCTACAATTGTCATAAAGAGGCCCTTCAATACCATTTAATGAAAAATCTTAAGTATCATAAAAGGTAATGCTGGTATCGAAAGGTATAGTACAATTTAATAAGGGGATTTGAACCCCAGGCTCTGCAGTCACACTCGCACTAATTTATAATCAAAAAAAAAAACCTTAGATATGAATACGATCTTATATAATTATGAATGATATACTACTTACATGTTTCCTTAGTGGTGAACAGAGGTTAATATTTTGTTGTTGATGTTTATTCCGTGCTCCTGGAAGCTGAATTAAGGTCCCTGATTTTCTCTCGCGTTTAAATAGCGTGAAATCCACGTGAGTTTTTCCATATAAGTAACGTACGCATGATCCTAAAATCCTGAATCAGGACTTATCCATAAAAGAATGCCTAGCAATAGTAAACAAAAACTTCAAATCTCAACCTTAAATACTCATAACTAAATCATATATTTATTTAGGCAGTGATCAAATAGCACCCGTTCCGGCATACTACTAAAATACTACGGCTTTACACATATAATTATTGTTCAGTAAACATATCAAAGAAATTGTAACAAACAGAAAATATATGTAAATTATTTTATTAGTAGATTATAATGTACAATCGACACCACCTCAAATGCAACACCAGACAATACTAACTATCCTTACTAATATTATAAATGCGAAAGTCCGTTTGTTTGTTTGTTACGACATGAAGCGATCATCGTGAAATTTGCATGTGAACGCAGGCAAGGATCTTTCATCCGAAAAAAAAAAAATATTTTTTCCCAAGGGATAGCAAAAAAAACTTTCCACGCAGACGAAGTCGCGGGCGGTTGCTAGTTGATAATAATACCAGAAAAAGTTAAACCATGCTATAAAGCAAACTTCATACACAGTGAGACCTACTTAAATTGGTACTTAAACTTTGTCCCGATATTCGTGGCTTTTACGGTTCTAAGTATAAGTTGCGTTCTATCTCACGGAATCCATCGTCGACACTCTTATCTCCTTGCTATACAGTTGAAACTCGTTTAATTCAGCGGTCTTCGTAAGATAAAACAACATCCAACATCATTGCGGCAGCCGGCGCGCGGCGGCGGCGCCGCGCCGCTACCTACCGCATTCAATAATAGTGTCATATGAGTCGCGTTTACTTTTATGGTATTGATATAAACACATAATAATTGCATCAATTTTGAACTCTATGATCGAATATTAATTTAATATATAAAGGGATTTTCAAAAGAAAATAATATTAGTTATTTTTTATAAGCGACGCTGTTCATAATATTTCTAAATGTCGGTGAGTGTTTTTAATTTATAATAACAAAAATAATAATATAAAAATTAAATACTTGTTTATATTTAAATATATATAGTTTACTTACCATTAAATAAAACTGTAATTTTGATAAAATATATAGAAGTATTTCAGTTTCAATCAATATATCTTACGAAAACTACTCGTAGATACTATTTAAATTAACTTCCTTATTACAGTGTTAATATACTATTAAGTACCTACCTATTTATTTTTCAGGACTCCGAAAACGAGCTGTTTAACTTTGTTCCTATGAACACCGTGCACCAGCCGAGAACTGAAAAACGATTAAATCTCGAGCCTCCCAGCAAGAAGCTGAAAAATAACTCTTCCGTCTTTACCTATGCAAAAAAACGAACGTGTGGTGGTGGAAAAGTAATAAGAATAGAAATATATGATGTTGATCATTTTTCTAATAGCACAGATTCACTGTGCAAATGTGATGCAGAAATTTGTGTCCAGCATATAGTGAAAAATGTATACGTGGACGATATTTATAAATCGATTAAGGAACTTATTACTAAAGTTACAGACAATGTAAATATTTCTTAATAAATGTTATACTATAATATGGTACATATTCTTTTATTTACTCACACAAACATCGGCACCTCTAAGTATTGGAATAAAATAAATATTAGGCTCTACTAATTAGGGATTTATGAAATTGTATGAATGCATTTAACAAACAGAACATTAGTTCTGAAACGTTTATGCACAAATGTCTTAACACTACATGTGATAAGTGAAAAAAAATATCGGCTAAGTTACAACGAATTAAGTGGTCATTTCTACTGATAAAAAGCAACCTAATAAAAACGTGTTAAAAGAACCTAGATTTAGCCGCATTTTTATTTATTCTCTTAAACAACGTTGTTATTTTTATATGGAAAGATTAGTAGGAATAATTATATTGAATTCCAAAACAATGACGTAATCTCATCTTTCTAAGTACCTATATTAAGCGTCATTTGATAGTGAGTATCATTCCGCCTTCGGCGACACTGCAACAACATGCTGAATGACATAGTATTCGATTGCAAACATTTGCATCCGTCGAATCGACGAATATAACAGTGGTTTATTAAAAATGAATATATCGAAAGATCAACAATTCGGTACCATACGAGTGTATTATAAGGTACTTTTTAAAGTTCATATTCGGTTATTGATTAGATGAATAGTGAAACATTATAAAAATATAAAAAATGGTGAAAATTGGAGGTTTCCAGATCTCTGATCTGGAAACCCCAATTTTCACCTACTTGTGCGGTTTGGTAGGTTAGGTATTATTTTTTTATATCTATTTGAAACTAGATGGCGCTTCTAATTTTGATAATTTTTCGATTGTTAAATTTTTTATTCGCAAAATATCAAAAAACTGGTTTTGCAAAAAATCTATATAATTATCGAACCTGCTCACAAAATTTCACTAGAATCGGTTGAGAAATGCGACCTGTAGAGGAGGACAGCCACATACGAAAGAATTTTTGCCCAATCTGAAGCAGAAACGCTTCGCTCGCGCTTCGCGCTCGCTCAGTCAATTAAGTATATTTAATTGTATCATTATTTTAATTGTGTTTTTCATTAACTTCCATGTAAATGTATTTTTAACCCGGCGTCATTGGTGTAGGGTCTGTGAGACCCGGCCTATTACAAGCTTTTATTTAGTTTTAACTGTCCTGATGTTTGTCTGTAATAGAATCTTGCAATTTAAATTTGATCCACTTCCCGGTTACCGATTGAGCTGAAATTTGAAATATACCTTTAGTTCTGATTACAATGCAATTATATATAATCGGTGTTGTTATTAATCCAAAATGGCCGCTGTAACAAAATGGCGGCGTACATACTTCTGAACAACCCACCAAATATGCACATCAAATAAAAGGGCTTAACTTGAAGAATACAATACATCATGAAAAAAAACAAAATTTGAGATGGCCGCAATCACAAAATGGCGCATTTCGATGGAGCTGGAAGATGGCCATAGGAACTCGGTAATTAAACGACACAACCACATCGAGTTTAGTCACGTATGATTTGTCTTGACGCGTACTTTGGTGCTAGATGGTAACCAGGGTCTGATGATGGAGCTGGAAGATGGCCATAGGAACTCGCTAACTAAACGACACAACCTCATCGAGTTTGGGCTCGCATGATTCGTCTTGACGAGTACTTTTTTGCTAGATGGTAACCAGGGTCTGATGATGGAGCTGGAAGGTGGCCATAGGAACTCAGTAACTAAACAAGACAACCCCATCGAGTTTGGGCTCATATGATTTGTCTTGACGAGTACTTTGGTTTTTAGTTATTTGCGCTACTTATGCGGTACCAGTGGCGAGGGGTCCATACAAGCCGATTCCCATCGGCTTACCTTTTAAAAGTCCCACCCCACCGATCCACTATGCATATCATAACATTTTCGTAGAACGGCTTACCTTTGCCATAATTTCACCCCTCGCCACTGCTACGTACTGATAGTACATTTAACCGTGATTTTGCATAACCCGAGGCAATTGTATATTTAAATTACTCTGTTTGCGCGCTGTTGGTCTTCCGAATATTTAATAAATAAATAATTGTTTTAAATAACAATAATCCCTTGACCATTTTTTGATACTCTATTTTTATGGTAATTGCATAAAAATATGAGCAGCCTTGTTGCTTAAGTCCTCCCGTGACCACGGCCCCTGGAAAGGTCGAAAAGGTCGAAACGTCGGGAATTCTAAAAACCAATAAATACAAATTAAATAATTCTAAAAAAACTATCCTTTTATCGTCTCAGCCCGATTCGTCCAGTGTCTTGCTCTTTGCGATGATGAATCAGTCACTGAGTCAGTAATTATTGCTATTTTATTATATAGATTGAAATCGAATTCGCTACCTCTCATGGCCTACAGCAGCAAATCGAGGCGGACAGACGTAATCGTTTGCGGTTTTTCACTGCTGCCTATCATTTATTCTATGCTGTTACTAATATTTAACGGAATTGTAATTCCGGACTCCGAACTGCAGGTTTATGCAAATTCTGCAGCGCATGCGCACTGCGGGTGTGAATGATGGAGTAAGTTTTTGTTACGCATCCGCCTCGTATACATACAAAACACTAATATGCCACAGTCACGTAAATATGCAAACTATACTATGGGTATATCATTACAATTTACAACATAAATAAGTACCTACTCAGATAATGAGTTTCAACCTTTAACTTAATCTTTTGAAACATTTATAAATTGAATTGAAATCTAATTTACCTTTGTGTTTATGTGTATCACAAACCTACGTCGCAATTACAACACTCACAGGTAACTTTATACTTATACCTCACCTAATGTTAAGGAAGTTAATGTAGCATAAGGTACTTTTTTATTATAATGAAAACAGATTGATTGATACGTAACCAAATGTTTTTATGCACTGAAGCAGTTATCGCAGCGGATTAATGTAACGTATCATAATAAGTGACAAGTGGCTGGGCGGCGTCCCAACGAAGCCCATTAGGCATCGCGTCCAGTGTAATTATGCGAGCGAGGCGATTTCGTCCGCAGATAACTGGAAGAAACATCATAAATATTAAGGCGGCGGCCGCAAATCCGCGCAAAAACTGAATAATTCAGATTTACAGGAATTCATAAACCTGCCCCGGCGCAAGAGCACGCGGATTCAGACGCGGCACGGCGGGCGGGGCTACGGCCTGCACTTTGGTTACCGACTTTTTAATTGTGTAGAGTTATGATATGAACACAAGATATAATAAATTACAGACGGTTAAGTTTGTCAACCCTGGCTGTGGTTCCACCAGACATGTACAAGATTGCTGAAATGTAGGAACGTGCGAAAAAATCACCAATAGCGACATTTTTATTAAAAAAAGCTAAATATTTTCAGATAGGTATAATAAAAAGCGGAAAGTGTAACTCTTTATCAAATCTTCCAAAAAACTTACGCTTTTTAATCTGAATTTATAGGGTCAATAATGGTTTTTGTTTTTATGTTTATATCTGTCACTCACAGTATAGTGAGTTCCACGAATCGAACTCATAGGTTTTTTTTGGAGCTCATTTCGTGGAATGGACTTTAGAGCACGCGCGGACGGATGTGAACAGACCTTTATTGTGAACTAGTCGGTCAGACAGTTCTTTCTTGTTTCTATGTTCGACTTCATATCTGTCATATGAAACTCGAGACAATTAATTAAAAGTTCCTGTTGGTAATTAATCTGATTTCTACGATGTTAAAGTTCTTATGTAATGTTCGTACATTAAACTGAAGTATGTGGTATCTATTATTATAAAATAAAACAGCAACGACAAAATACCACACACTTTAAAATGTGCCTACGTAAGCTTAATGTGCGAACATTACATAAGAACTTTATGAGCGACGTTTTTATTGTAATTTAAATGTTGCATAATATAAAAACGACGCTCATTATATTGCCAGACAGAATTCAGACCTGAACAACAAGTCTTGGTTGCGTTGCGAGGGGCGTGGACAGACAAACGCAATAATATCTCTATTTTTATGAGTTGACAAACAAAAAAATTAAAAAGAAAAACCTCCTTCAAAAAACCTTAAAAAAATGCTATAAAAAACAGCTTCAAAAACAGCAGCTCTAAAAAGCAAGAAATAATATTCAAATCTGCATAATTACTATTCAAGTACCTACGCATATCTGATATTAAAAAAAACGTCTTTTGAAGTCGGGTGGGGCTACAGATATTTTTCTTTTTTAATCATAATAACATTTATCGTGGTTTCTCTTTCTCAATTTGATTTTTTAATTCTTAAAGCCCCACCCGACTTCATTAGACGTTTTTTTTAATATCAGATATGCGTAGGTACTTGAATAGTAATTATGCAGATTTGAATATTATTTCTTGCTTTTTAGAGCTGCTGTTTTTGAAGCTGTTTTTTATAGCATTTTTTTAAGGTTTTTTGAAGGAGGTTTTTCTTTTTAATTTTTAAAAGTTTTTTATTTTTAACTTTTTTGTGGTAGGTATGTAAAAGTAAATAAGAGCGATGATATAAATATATTTTATTCATATTTCACACATTTCAATGGTATAATACGCCTAGTAACTCAATATCCACTTTTTGCACTGTTAATTTTAGCAAGGGTCAGACATGGGGTAGGTGACCAAAGTGTATTATCTCGAGGTCCTCCGTGCTTCAGAAGACACGTTAAGCCGTTAGTTCCAGCTACATTTGCACATTAACACCCACCAATCCGCATTGGGCCCGCGCGGTGGGTTATGGTCCATCCCATTCATCAGCCCATAAGTAAGGCTTGTATCCCAGCCCCAGTCGTGACAATAAAAATGGCTGATGCGAAACCTTTCAATACCGTAGAGTAATCACTAATACACTATCCAATTTGATTTTGAAGAGTTCTCTTGTGTATCTTCGAAGTCCAAGGTCCAATGTGAAGGAAATTTAAATGAAAACATCCTTAAAGTATCCCCTTTCTAACGAAACAAGAATCATCTAAATCGGTTTATAAACAAAGAAGTTATGTCTGAAGATCCGTTAAAACTCGTGCAAAAGTTACCTAAAAAATTACAGTATTTTCAGGATTACTCAAAAACTACTGAACCGATTTAAAATTTTCAAAAAATGGGACCACCTGGGGAGCAAACCTGATAAAGTGGCATTTGAATCATGTCAATCGGTTCAGCCGTTTTCGAGTTATCGGTGGACATACATAAAAAAAAAAAAAATAAAAAAAAAAAATAAAAAAAAACAAATAAACAGTCGAACATAGAACCTCCTCCTTTTTTTGAAGTCGGTTAAAAATAAAATGAAGAAGAGAAAGATTACGTGTATTTCAATAGTTTGTGTAGAAATCTTCAATAACTTTTAAACTGCCAATATTTTCAGACTGCAAGCTCCTATTTACAGTTACAAAATAGCGTTTTCTGCTAAATGTGATTTCCACCGGTTAGTTTACAGTGTAAGCTGTATGCAGGCGTAGCTGCAGCCTGGGCGGGCGGCGGCGGGCGGGGCGGGCGCCGTCGTCGTGCGGGGCGGGCGGGGCGCCACGCACGACGACGTACATGCCGTAATATCCTATTTATGAATAATGTTTTATTCTAACAGCGTGCGCTCCCCCCGCGACCCACCCTCTCAGAATATTGTTCAGGGCTGCGAATTTGTCAAAGAATTATGGAAAATTTATGCATAAATACTAATATAGCTGAAAAATATAAATATTTGGTTTATTGAATCTACTATTTTAATTGGTGCTTGAAGAAGTCTTAAATAGACTTTCATTATGGAAATTGAGTTTCTAGACAATTTTAACAATGTGCGTCAGTGTTTCACAAAAAAAATCTTAAGTGACTTTGTTGTGCAGAATTCACCGAAAAAATAAGAGATTCAAGATATAGGCGAGATAATTTTTTTTTTGAATTGCAGCTTTTGTCAATAAACCTGCTCACTACGAAAGCTACGGTGTTGCAGATGTGACTGGGTCTCATAACAAAGCGTGGTGACGCAAAAGTAATTAGATACTTCCGCACTAACCATTATACCAATACCTTTATTCGAGTTATAGGTTATAAAAATAGTTATTCCGTCAAGTTTCCGCAAGTGTCCACATAAATCGGCATTCCGGTTCCGGCAGCCCTGCTCTTATTGCTTGCTTTGTTTTTGCGGGGGGTGGGAGGCGCGGGAGGTTTAATTAATGGAATAACTCTCGCGGAGTTGGCCCACACCTCGGCTCCGCGTTTGTCTCATCTGCCGCCACGCTACGTGGAACACTCGCGACTATCGGCGTCCGGCGACTTCTCGGTACCGACACCAATGAGCTAGGTACTTCACGAACTTGTACACGCAAAAGGGTGTACTCGTAAATGTGACTATTTAGGAAGGTGATCATAATCCACAGATCACGACTCACAGTCATTGATGAAAAAATAATAGTAATGGTGCGGAACATGCTACTTTGTTTAAACCGTAACTAACGTGTTGGAAAGAAAGTACTGTCTGGTCGAAAATCGGTAATAGATCTAATGCTATGCATGCATGATATACGACGCCACGTGCAGGAAAAATATTGATTGAATTACAGTTGAGTTTTGCTAATGCAATTAAAAGCTGATTTGAATATTTTGAATCCAACAGTTTATAAATTCCAACAATTCATTATTTTTTTATTAACATTGTAAGAAATCTTCTGGGAAAATTCATTCATTATTTTAGGACAACTCTTGTAATCAGGACACATCATTACAAAATATAATTATTGTGATGTTTACAATTACTATATTATTGAAACCTAATCTGTTTTCTAAGTTATAAGAAGTCATCTCTTAAAAGCCAAGAGAAATGTATGATAAGAT
Organism: Catoptria pinella; assembly: GCA_963556745.1. Classification (NCBI taxonomy): domain Eukaryota; kingdom Metazoa; phylum Arthropoda; class Insecta; order Lepidoptera; family Crambidae; genus Catoptria; species Catoptria pinella. Next base: position 14,284,603 of record OY750765.1, read on the forward strand.
TCCGCGTAAATACACTTCAACGACCATAACATACTTCGCTTATGAAAAATCGATTTCAATAAGTCAGTTCGGAGTTCTATTCCTCAACGGGCGGTAATAACTGCAGCGACCCACCTCGCGCCATTACTCCCGGCTGCTTCTACATCACGTAAAAATTGACCAACTTCCTCGGCACCTTACATTATTATGATTTACTGGAACACAGTTGCAGCGCTGCAGACTCCCCCTCCGGCGGGTGGGGGGTGCGTGGAGAAGTCAGCGATGCCAGTAATAAAGCCGGCCATATTTCACACTTAGCGCGTAATGAGCGCGCGCCAAAATAATTGGATCACGTACATAACTCATTATTACCTCGCACCTCAGTCCGGGCCGCGAATGTATCATTTCGTCCTCCCCCCTCCCGCGCTACAATAGAAGTTTGTTAAGCGAGCACTCCTCGCCTGCCGAATTGATCGCTCCTGCCTCCGTCCGGGCTCCAGGCTCCGAGCCCACCGGGCTGTCCTTGCATTTTGTGCCATCGTTACAACTACGTAGTTCTAAAATCTTAAGAAAACTGCAAACTTTTAGCTACAACTTATATGTAAGTAAGTCAAAGAGTTACGCTAAATTTTGCTAATATTAATACCTACTTGAACTAAAGCGACGGAAAGTTTACTATCTAAAAATAGAATGGCTATTTTAGTCACCCCTTTTATGATAAACTTATAACGTGGGAAAGAGCTATCCACTACAAAAACTTAACGAGTTCAATCGAAAAGGTAAAGAGAAAGTTATAATTCCAGACCCATTATTTTAGGGCTAACAACTTTGCAAAAGTCTTAAATCAGTTAAAGACTCGTGACGGTTTTACCAATATGCAAATTTCCAGCTACGAACGGGTGGGCATCGGCTAAGGCGCAATGCATCACTCTATGTCGGCTTTAAATCAGTCAGCGTTAAGGACATCGCTCCCGCTACCGCTCTACTTACCCGCTCGCTCCGCTCACCGCCCCGCTCGCCTGCTCGCCACACGTCACGCACTCAATGTTATTCAACTTTAGCATTTACCACGCAGCTGTTAGCATATTCATGGCGCGCGTATAATTTCACCCTTTCTTTGTTATGAATATGGAGATAGAAGAAAGTTCTCGCGACTTAAAAACTAGTAGCTACTGTAATTGGCAGCAGTTTGATAGTTTTTGCGGCGTGTCCGGCGAGCTCGTGCGCCATTACCGCCGCGGCCGCGCTCCTCCAATACGGCCGAATGTCTTCGTTTGTTCCACATTTGTGTAGTATTTAGTCCGTAAAAAGTGTCATGAGCTGTTTCCACTCACACTTTGTAATCGATTGTGCCCAAAACTGATTTGGTGTTAATTAGACGCGTCATCAATGATGCCATAACGATTAAGAACGCGTAGTCTGCACACTAGCGCCGCCTTTGGAAAAAAAACATAATGATTAAATAAAGACGACATTGTGAATTATCTCTCTGTAGTGCACTCAGAAAAAGCTTTGTAGACTTGACTTGTCTTTGTGTGTTTTTTCCAATGGCGGCGCTAGTGTGCAGACTATGCGCTCTGAATTACAACGCCTATATTACATGGGGTGAGCTAAACACACTACAGAACAATAACAATGTTTGAAGAATATTATTGCAGATGCGTCGCTGAGACCATCTGGTGGTACCCAAGATTGGAGCCAAAAAATAAAGTATTTGACAGCATACCATTAGTGTGCACAAGGTGACGGTCATTACACGTTTTGGCCGGCACCGGTTTCCCTGTAGAGCAGCTCGCCCGCATACTCGCTGCACTACACTACAGATCGCTATCAGTGCGCCGCGCCGCTGCTACCAGCGTGACGTCGTCGCCCGTCGATCTACGCTAATTGTCCCATCTGCCCGCAACTGCACCTATATGACAACTTATTAACCATCCATGGCAAATAAAACAAACGGTCAGTTAATTGAATTACAGTTATCGTCCGATCTTAAACGCCACCGTGTAAATAACATGGGGCTGAAAATTATGAGGCGTTTATGGACTCTACTTTTATTACGGTAGGTAGGTAGTATCCGACTGAATGATTGCTAGTAAACATGACGAGTTGTTGATTTCTTGTCACATAATATTTTTGTTTTCGTAATTAACCTTAACTTTTACAATTACGAAGAAGTAATAAACACGAATAAAAGTGTCGGTTCCTTGTTATTAATTTTCTTGTTTTGCCAGTGACATAGACTGTTATTACTATAGCAAACACGTATTGAGATATGATAATAAACTAAGACGAATAAAATATAATTTACACCATTAATTTAAAACTATTGAGACGCAGAATTTCGTGTTCTACACATAGGTATATTCCTAAATGTTGTTAATTGCAAAATTCTTGAACAAGGATAATAACAACGAACGTAAGAAACTAAAATCAACTTGTTAGTTATGTTTGTACATATTAATTTATTTTCGCTACCTGTCACTGACCAATTGGCGTATCGATCGATGCCTCGGGCGTTATACTTGTAGCGAAGCAGAGCGTGTCGGGGTCCCGTTATGAGCCGTGTCCTTTGCGCTCCTGACATTTAGGCGCCCGCGCAGCTGTCCACTACCCCACCAGACGACTTTATCCAAAAGGAACAAAGTCTATAATGTCGTGACACGTAGTTCAATTGTTTAATGGTCAGTGTTTTGACGTCGGGGACGCGATGGCGATGCGATAACTTGATTAATGGACGGCCGTGTTAACCCGCGCCCGCGCATCGCCTGCCGGCCACCGATTAAAGCTATTAATTTCGTTTGAGGACATCTTAAGTAACGGGAAACCGATGGACAATAATGAACCGTAGCAAACATTCACTTTCAATTAATTGATTTTAATAGCAGTTTGTGTTTTGCCATGCCCATTTCGGCAACAGAAAATTTTAATTTTTTGCTTATAAAGAGTGGAAGATTTTCCTACACTGCGAAGAAATAGAAACAAAATATCACAATTGAACCTTTTTACCATGATCTTTCATAATTTGCAATGAAAACTACTGGAGTAAAAATTCATGCCAAGTTTCTTGCTGGTTTTTTTGTTAGGTTCCCGACGTAGACTATACAAAACAAGGGTATAGATTGACATTCAATAGTGTATTTGAATCAAACATTTAAACTTTTTACTTCAAAATTACTATTGAGACAAGTACTAAAACCGTAAAGTGATGGATTGTCCAAATTATTCTATATCTTGGTTTTGTACAATCCAACAGTCCATCTATTTGGTTTGCATCGTTTACTGAAGCTATTGACATTGGTATCAAAGTCGTTGTAAAACAGTGCAATATTTAGGCTGCACTAGGAGGAGGGCGGCCTCCCGGGCCGAGGCCTAATTGCGCCGGGAATCAATAAGTCAGCGTGTATCGTTGTATGATCGGCGCGCGCGCAGGTCACGAGCGCGCAACGTGCGCCCGATAATACGGCAAAAATTATTTCATTAAAATTTCGATTACCCGGTGTGATTTGCAAGCTGCTTATGCACGAACCTTTGCTATGGTTGGGCGGGTCATAGCCTTTTATGAGTCAACCGGCTCGTACTCGAGCTGCAAGCTGCTGGTTTAGTACCGTTAACCTTTCAATAAATATTACACTGGAGGAAACATTATTTGCATTTTTCGTAATGCAAAAACGTTAAAGTTATAACACGTTAAAGGAAGGTTCCTTCCTTGGACAGGAGCCAACTGTGACCATGAATTTGTAGAGGCTCGCATAAAAGGGACCTTATAATTTTTTTATTAGGTTGATACAATATTATTTTTAATCCAACAAATTGTCGGTAATACTAACTTATGTTTTTATTTGTTACAGGTACTTACATCCCCAGATACCTACATGGATCTATGGACGCAGGGCGCGCAGTGGGCCGCTGTTCCACTTGGCAATCAATTAATCTGATAAGCTCCTATAATTTATATTAATTTGATTGACTCCGCGATCCTAGCGGCTAGTTTATTTGGACTAAAACTGTAATTAAACAAAATAAGTAGTCGGTAAATATATTTAAATCGATTACGGTCTATGTTTATCATGCGGTACCTCGGCTTGTTACCAAAATTGATAGTTGTAATGACTTCCGCTCCTAATTATTATGTTGATGGTGTTTTTGTCGTCGGTGCTAGTGAGGTATGCGTTGAAGGTGATAAATTCAACATCTATCAAACTATTTTGTCTTAATATGTACTTAAAGATTTCATTAGCAAAGCAGCAACAGGTTGTTTCAATTAGTAAATTAAAAATAAAATCTCATTTATCTCATAAACTGCGTTTCTAACCAAAATGAAGCAATAGTAGATGTGAAATGCATATGAATTCCTGGTACAGCAAGAAGTAATAAGTACCTATGATTATTAAGAAAACCCGGCCAAATATGGCAGTGTCGGGCAGGCCTCGGTGAAACTCTCGATAGATTTGTAATGTTCCCACAACTGACATGATACTTATAAATATTCAGAATAACTGCCCAATGAGTGAGTTGCTTAATTGTAAAGTCTACATACGAGTAGCACAAGTTCTATGAACAAGCATCAAATTTTATAGTTTTATGATTGTCATACTTTTTGCCGGAATAGTATTGCTTTGTCTTTGTTTCAAGTAAATTGTGGTCATTAAATAAAACATGTTTATTTAAGAACTTCGAAAAATCTTCAAGTAAATAAATTTGTCACGTGTGTGAGAAACAGGCAGCTTGTTTTTTTTACAAAAAGTATTAGGGCACAAATGGCGTACCATTTATGTCCGTTTGAACTAGGACGTCTGACTGTGGAAGTAAAGTCTGGATGAAAATCTAAGCAATAGTTTGTATTGTAGTACTTATTGCAGTGGTGAAACAAATTCAGAAACTCTGTGATAGATGGGGAATCGGTAAACAACTAGGTACTTGGTGAGTGTGATAATATATCTTTGGTGAAAGCCTCATATTATACTTAATAATAAAAGTAAACTATTTAGTTATGTATACTGTAACGTTAGTAAGTGACGACTTTCGAAACCAGACAAGACACAAATGCAAAAAAAGATTGAAAATAATTCGATTTATATTTTGCCCAGCTCCTAGCAGCATCTTTGTGTAAAGTAACGAGGCACCCGCAAACATAGCTGTTGATGTTTCTTCAACACCTCGCCGGTTCCGTGTGTCGGCGGCCATTACCGCTAATTGGCGAATCTATCAACTAGTCACCAGTTCCCCCGCCCCCCATTCACCAGGAAGCTTTTTACCACACCTCCAGTTGGCCACGCCGCCGCCGCTAAACCAACGTCGCTGCTGTCATTACCATATTTTCACGCTTTTTTCACTCTCAATATTGTAATTGTATGTGGACAACCTTTTTGCTCGAACATGAACGTTTTTTTGTAGGTAGGTACAACATTAATCTCTTAAAAGTTTTGATAAAAATTTCAGTTCTAAAGACAGTGTGTTCGTGGTCGTGGGTAAGTGTTTGTGTATCTGTTTTTTTTTATCTCTGTGAAAGATTTCTTAACAACGAAAGCGAGTCACTGGTATTTCCAAATTAAGATTTAAGTTTATATTATGAATTTTCACCCTCATGCGTTGAGACCTGCACAGCTCTAGATCGTTGTAACTTTATAATATTTATGTAGATGTTTCTTCCATTTCATATGTACTCAGCAGAAACTGTAGCCTGTTGCTTTTTGTCAAATGGATTGGTTTTATGAGGGTCTTAAATTGCTGCTCTTAACTACTATAAGCCTCGCAGATTATTGCGATAAGGAGCAACAGTACCGAGAGCTTTCCCACGTTATACAGCGGCGGCAGTGCGCGGGCGCGGGTGCGGCGCGGGCGCGGCGCGGGCGCGGCGCGGCGGCGGCGGCGGCGGCACTGATTCGAGCGACATATTATCGGTGCTCGCAAAAAGCGGTCCATTGATATGCACGCGCAGCGCGGGCCAGTTTTTGTCCGGCCGGACGTTCCGCGCGGTTTATTTGCGATTGGGCTGCGGCCCGGCCGCGGCCGGCGCGCACCTCGCTCATTCTAATGCAAGACTAGTTTTTGCCGCCGCGCATAATTGAATGCGAATGTGTATGCTCGCAGCGAATCTAATGCCCGGAGGCTGCTTATCCCGGACAGATGTCGTCACGTGCGACGGCCACTTTGTGGCGGTTCTTGCTCGCCTCTAATTATCCAGATAAAATCCTGCTAGCGTTAACTTTTTCTCTGCTCGTTTGGATTATGGCTCATTATCGGTTTAATAGTCCACTTCAATCAAGTGAATGCACCTATTATTTTCCGTATGACTTGAAGAAATTGTTTTACGACGTTATCTAAGTCAACAAATAATAATAACACTAGTACCTACTAAATCTATTATCTAGCTGTACTATGTATACCTATGAGACCTATTATTAGCATTAAAACGGATTTGTTTGCAGTTGCAAGAGCCACTAATTAGGGCTGACAATATTACCTAGTAAATTTTAATTTACTTTCCATCATAAATGTAGAGAACTTAAAAATTTGTGCGAATCATATCCATGGAGGTGAAAAATATAATGTTAGACACAATAATACGGATTTTTTAGGTTGGCTTTTATTTCAGTTCGTAATATAAGAGATTTGATCACTTTTATCTAAATGAATACAACTAAAAACAACACAGTACAAGTAGTTGATAACAAACGTACCTACGTACACGTATTAATTAAATTAATCTTTACGATGAATTTAATTAATACGTCACCCCATTATAGCCCTTTATTTCTCTAATTTTGATTCAAATTTATTGTCATCTGTAATTATTTATGTAAGTATAGTTATTATTAATGAAAATAACGTTGTTCGTCTGTACGTGGACCAATCACCAAAACACAAAGATCGCGTAGAAACGCAAAATACTTCAGAAACTGACTTCCGAATGTTTTTGGGATTTAAATAACAAACCAATAAATAGTGTAAGAACCGAGTTTATTACTTTGAAAGACCGCGTAGTACCTATTTGAAAACTTTAAAATTTTTGGACTTTGGTTTTGGCGTAGGTATAACTTCTAAAGCGTGCATTCAAAAAATGTTAAAAAAAACCAAACCTATTTAAAACATAACAAAACCTTTTTTCAAAAACCTTTAAAAAACCTGGCAAAAATGACTTAAAAAATAAACGCCTCTAAAAAGCAAGACATAATATATTAAAATCTGCTTAAAAAATTACTGACTCGTAAGTAGGTACCTATCGGGTAGGGAGTGGGGACGTAGGACATTTTTTAATTAAACTTTAATCGTTGTTTTTAAACCCCACCCGACTTCATATTTCACGTTTTTGATATTAAATATGCGTACCTACTTACGAGTTAGTAATTATGTAGATCTAATTTAATATTATTTCTTGCTTTTTACTTCAAAAAGAGGAGGAGGTTCTGAATTTGACTGTATTTTTACTTATCGATGTTCGCGTATAACTTAGATATTTATGAACCGATTTTGATGATTATTTTTTGTTTCAAAATATATACATTTAAAAATATTTACACGCGCATACGATAAAAAGGTGAGAATAAAAAAAAGCTTTTAATTTGGAAGCCGCACTGTTATTATTTTCAGGTTTTTGAAGGAGGTTTTTTTATTACTTTCTATATTGTATTACAGCAACGTCTAAATGAGTGTTTGCATCCAAAGGGCGATGTCGTAGTGAGTCTGGCGCGGTGCCGGCGCTGGGCGGGTGCCAGCCGTTTACGGCCAGTTACGGCCGGTCACAGCCAGTTACCGCCGGACGCCGCCACCGACGCCGGCCAATTTGCTTATGCCGCCCCCGGCTAACGGCCACTCGAGCCCGTTTGCAGCCTCCCGGCATACAAATCGCAACTACCCCTCCTTATAATGGAGCGTCTACGACGATGCCATTCCAGCTCATTGCCTATTGAGAGCTGCCTCGTACGTCGGACAGACTTCACCGAGCCGCCAGGAGACGCTTATATCTGTTAATTTATTGCCTTATTTTAATTGAGCGTGCATCTCGACGTCGGATCCTCGTCGGAGGAGCATTCAATGTAAATGCGGCTTGAAGTAATGGCCTCCTCGGCAATTGACTCTGCCGGTGCTGCACGGCGCGGGCGTGGGTTCACTACCCGATGCACTGGCTAGTTTTTGCAGTACAGAAAAAATGCTGAGAAGTGACGACAGGACTCGGCGATGTTAGGATAAGTAGCGGGTGCGCGTCCGGCGGGGCGCGGGGACATAAATCCGGAGTAAAAAGCGGCACATCGCATCGTCCGGCGGTTTTTTGCCGTTTCTTGTTATGCACATTCCGCCGTTTTTGCTCGTACACGTTCCCGACAAACGAGCTTGGTCGAGATGGTGAGTTTTTGCGCGGGAACAATGGAGAGTCGCGGCGTCGACGTCGGTGCACAGATTGCGCGGGCGCAGGCGCGGCGCATTTGCATGCGGCGGCCAATGGCGGCGCGCGACACGCCCCCCCGCCCTTCGCCGCCCCGCCCGCGCCCGCGCCCGCCCCGCACCCGCACGCACACGTCACGCCGCTAACGAGCCGTTGACGTGACATCGCATTGTTCTGCCGCCGCAGTCGACACACGCAAACTGCTTGAGTCCGCTTGTCCCATGCCAGACAAATGAACCACCATTCCATATGTAATGGTCGAATTCCATAAACTTTTACAGACAATGCGGCGTTCATTTAATGGAAATACACTTTTATCGTATCATACGCTGAAAATAACATACCTAGTAAACACATGGACGGTTTTGTATTACAATGTAAAAGTTAACATTTCTCCTTAATTCAATTGAAATTGAAAAATTCTTTATTCAAATAAGCTCACATAACAAGCATTTTCAAATCGTCAATTCTTTTATCCTACCACCCATTATGACGTCTTTTAGCTGACAAAAAAAATGGGTGCAAAAAACTTATCAGCTTTATTAGAAGGAACGATATTTACAAATATGTATATCGTTTCCTGACATTACATTCATACATGTTACCATTAACATAGATTCATAAATAAATAACACTATTTAATTAGCTCATTTCTACTGAATCAATTTACAGGTGTCAAGCTTAATTCAAAATTTAAGGTTCAGCCTAGGCTATTACAAAAAAAAAAATATATATAGCAATTCATACAATTCAATAAACGTTAAGACAAGTAGGCAAAAGCAGACCCATTCCCACTGGTAGCACCCGTTCACGAGCATGACGCATGAACCAGCCATCGCTTCGCTCAACCATATTTGAGGGTACGTAACACACGACACCACCGCAGAAATGATTAAAGAGAGCATGACATACTTAGGCTACCCATGAAGGCATCGAATTGAAAACTAATATCCAAATGCTTTTCATAGGCCTATAGAAAGTGAAAGATTGCAATAAAAAAATAAAAAAAATCAAAACAAGGTATTAGTTATGAATTTTATCTTTTGGGTAAGAAGTGCCATACATATAGATAATATTAAATATTTATATATATATATGTATGTATGCGACGTACTTAATACAAGTAGACAGACTCAGACCCATTCCCACTGGTAGCACCCGTTCGCGAGCATGACGCATGAACCAGCCATCGCTTCGCTCAACCATATTTGAGGGAACGTAACGACCCGCCTCACACGACACTACCGCAGAAATGTTTAAAGTGAGCATGACATACTAAAGCTACCCATATTAAGGCGTCTTAAAAAATGCAATGCAACTAAAAGTCTAATATTGTATTAAGTTCACATGAAACGCCTCGTCCAGCGACCCCTGTAGAGCATTAACACGAATAACTAAAGCCGCATGACTTTTACTGCACGGTAAAAATCGACTGTGTAAATTGCAATCGGCCTAGGCCGCAAGTGACTGAACAAACTTATCTGATCCGGTGACCAAAATTGGATACGCCATCGACTACATCATAGACGACAGCGCCGCCATCACCTGCGATTCAATTTTACAAGCGACTTGATAGGTGACTAAAATCGACCCATGTAAATAGCCCATTAAGTGTTATTTGGTAGAGCCACAAAAACATTTGAATTAACACAGAACAATGTAAGATAACAACCTTTGAGAAGAAATTGGTAAAAAACAAAGAAACAATTTAAAATTCGAACTTACCAAATTAATTTAAAATTGGATTTATTAAACTGTACAAAACTCATTGGTGCCGATTAATCCAAACACTCGTGGATTTTATTATACAACTAGTGTCTCGCCCTCGCTTCGCTTCGGTGTAAAACCGTGGGTTTCATTATTGCAATTTTCGTAGCGATCTCTAATTTTTTTGGAAATAAAATATAGCCTATTCTACTCGCCGATGATGTAGCTTTGTCTATGTTAAAGAATTTTTAAAATTGGATAAGTTTTTGAGTTTAATCATTACAACAAACAAATCCTTCCTTGAAGAATAAAACAAAACATGTCAGCCTGAAAATAACAATGATTATTACTTAAAAATAATAATAGATTACGAAAAATTATTACTTATAGTTAAAAGGAACGGCAAACATGGAACTGATTGCTCTGGAAAGGGACTGAAATGTAGTAGACATTCCAAAATATTTCTTACATTAATTTTCTTTTTCAGGCAAAAGATATTCGCAAAAGATGGAAAGTCAACTTAGAATAATCATGAAACTTCAAATAATTTCAGTTCTGTCAAGTTGATTCACACGTAATTAAAAATGAAAAAGGGAATAGTGTGCAGTACTCGACAGCAGGAGTTAGGCACAGACACGCCAGTAAAAACTTCGTTCGAAACATCGCTACTCGCAAGAATGATTTCATTGTATCGTCGATGTACGATCACGTGCAAAAAGCGGACGTATTTAAAAACGGCACGCAGTTATTTACATTCATCTCGCCGATGGTGGACAGAGGTTACAGTTTTAACCATTGGGGTGTGAAACCGAACAGAGAAAAACAAGTTTTTAGAAGAAAAACACAAAAAATGTTTCAGGTCAGTGAAGAAAAAGCACAGAATCTCCAATAATGTAATAAGATTTTCGTGGGAGTTAACCCAGTGTGGTTTCATAAAATATGAGGATAGGTGAGTCCTTGGCACCTCACATGTATACAGGTAGGTACAGTCACTACACGCATTTACAACTTATCCTCTACCCACATTATGTATAAATCAAGAAAATCAACTTACAAATAAAAATCTGTAATTTTCAATGGTTGTATAACTACGAAAACTAAAACTAAACTTTAAAGGAAATAATAAACAAAAAATATGAACCAAGCATAAATAATAGATAACGAAGCTTGCTTTAATTATTTGCAGATAACGTTTCAAATTTTTTCACTAAACTTGTAAATAAAAGAAACATTTTATTTCAAGATTAAAATACCCATAATCTTTCTAATCATCAGTCGCTGGTGCACAGAGAAACGCAGTTCTTTTCAGTTTTTTATTTATTTTCTAGTAGTAAAAAGGTTGCAGTGCAACTGCAGCTCTTTAGATTCAATAGGAACCAAGATACAGCTCTTCAAAATGTGTCATTTTCCCCAAAACATTTTCTCAACAATTTTCCAAGACCCATAAACTTAGCACAGGTTTTTATTTTCAGTGTGGAGATTTAATATGCTCATAATTTACAAATAACATTAAACACTTAAAAACTTATTAGAAGTTTGAAGCTTAAATTCAAAATACAGTGCATTTTTTTAAAACGTAAAGTGACTTTAGTGTCCACTGGAGTCGATTGAGAGCTCGTACAGCTCTGTCCTCTTGTAGTCCGCTGGCTGGGTTCAGTTCGGTCGATCGGACGGGAGCGGTCGCATGCGACGCACGTCCGCCGGGTCGCGGGCACTCCTCCGCCGGGAATGTCGCCGTCATGTTCCCAAATACCATTACAAAATGCAGGATTAGGGAAAAACTCAACAGCTTTTTGTGTATGCGTTTGTAAAAGGAAAATGTATGTGATGAGGTCCATACCATCACATGTGAATTTAACAACACTTATTTTTTATCAATGAATTAACAACATAATCAAATATCGTTCTAGGTCTTAAATATGCTTACGGCACTTGCGTTTTCGGAATAAAATAAAATGAAACGTACCCTAACCCGGATTTTCGACAATCGATAAAGATGAAACAACAATATAATTATTAAATTGAGATTTTGCGCATTGACAATGCTTTTTTTATGTTAAGATAAATAATATATAAGAAAAATACTAGATAAAAACGACGCACCCGTAGCACCTCAGACGGGACTCGAACCCGCACCCTTGGGATTCTAGTATTTTTTCTAATATATTATTTATCTTAATATAAAAATAGTGATTTGAAATTGTGAATGCGAAAAAACTCAATTTAATAACATTAAGTTGTTTGATTTTTTCAAGTGTTTTAATTTGTGCACACAAAATCTGAAAACCATTTATAAAGCATCACTATTTATAGTAACACTATACAACTTTTTGTATGGAAATTGCAAAGTTACAGCTGTTTAATACACATTTTATTGGAACTCTGGTAAAATGTATGAAACAACTGAAACTTTTTTCGAGATTTCACGGATACAAAAAGTTTTACATAATGATCAAGTCCACAAATGTTTTTCAGATTTTGTATTAACAAAAAACCGGACAAGAGTGAGTCAACTCATCCTCCGAGGGTTGCGTACAAATTTGTAGGTACTTAAAGACTATATTTTTTGTTTTTTTCCTACGTATAGTTTTCAGACTTTTCCCTGTAGGTATTTGTAGTATAAGACGATATTAATGGAGTGCCCTATAAATTTTGATTCCATTGAGAGTGTCGAAATAAGTGTTCTTGCCGACATAAACGGCTGTATCTTTTTTTCACGTTAACTTATTAGAAGTTCGATTTTTCACAGTTTCAAGGTACCTACTGTAAACTTTAGTATATGGTTTCAATTTCAACTCGATACCTCCACGCGTTTCCGAAATAAGGGGTCTTGACAGAGAGACAGACAGGCAGACGTATAAACATCAAATTGATCCTATAATGGTTCCGCTTTTTTCTTTTAACCCTAAAAATAATGCTGTTTTTAAACTTGTACCGTTTCACTATTAGATATTTGCCTAAGCGCTTGTTATAAAGAATTTCTGGAAAATAATTAATAATAATCGCTCAATAGCTACAAACGCTCTATAAATCTTTGATAAAGTTATAGAAGAGTGCTGCCTATTTATTTATCCCTATTTTAGTGAATAACATGGCCGACTACATAACAGCTGGTTGAAGTGACAGCTTTCAGTTATTTTACAACATAATGACATTTGATGACAGATAATTGTTTTCTTTTTTCGGAAGATGTGGATATCAGCCAGTAGATTTGCCTGTTTTGTCTATAGATTCGTCAGAATGACAACATAATAACGTTAAAGTAACCCGATGCGAACATAATGATGAATGAATTTTAACTAAAATTGACTATAACTCAATTTTAAGATTTTTAATAAATATGGCGGTAAGTAGGTATATAGAGACGCTTGTGTGGTTCGTTGTAGTACCTATAACATAAACTTCGATAGTTAAATAAGTATTGGTTTTTTCTCTACTTGTAAGAATTAGGGTGGTTTCATTTCATATTGGAGTTCCGTGCGTGGAGTGGTCTCAAGTTCGCGTCACAGGGGTAAGGTTACGCATTCGATTACTACCACGCACCGGGCCCTTTTGTATTGGGTTGTAATACGCTTTTGTTTTCGGTACTAGTAAACATTATTTTATTTAAGTATGTATTTTTTACACTTAAATCTATTATTATTATTATTATAAAAACGCTTCCAAATTATAGACTTCCTGTAAAAAATAACTTACAAGTTAAGTACTGACAGTAAAGGCATTCATCATAGGAACATAATTTAAAAACTTTTTTATATGATCTACCTTCAATAACTATAATTATATGTGTATGTTAATTCAAATAAATATACTTATTATATGTTAACAAATCGGCACTCGTGCGAGGTGGAGACCTCAATCTTGTGATGATTAGTTATTTCCACACGTTTGCTGTCTTCATCGGTTAATGAATATTCTAAACGAAAGTGAGACGTTGATCGATACTAACTTAACGATGTTTTATCGTACTTTTATTATGCAGCAGAAACTGTAACTGCGGCGTAAGAGTCGAGTTAATAAATCATGTTAATTAGCACTCGCTAATTCGAGTTCTCGATAAATCATCGAAACTCGATAGCTAATTAGAACGGAAAGGTTGGCGGCTGAATAAACAATACGAGCCATCCATCAGAGCATCTATTACGGCGGAGATGTAAACACGGCCTATAAACGCGCTGCCGGGGGACCCACGCCGGCGCTCAAAAATAATAAAAACGTCGCCCGGCCACCCTCCGCCTCGTATTTCACTATCAAAGGGGTGAGAGCAAATCCTTTAGTGCAGACCGAAATCACAAAAGCAACCTTCAGACGTCACCATAAAGTCGTCCCCGACTGCGAATACTCTCGTTTTACCGATGCCACGAATTAAATAGAAGCCTGGACATGAGGGTTGTCACAACACCGGAATCTTGCAGCGGGGTCGCGACATATTTCAGAAACGGGTTAATAACTGCAAATCGTCGGGGGTCGGCCCGCTGCTGATATGTTGTTTTTGATTATTTTATAACGTGCTAATAATGGGGTGTAAGGATTCTAACTGGACAAGGACATCTCACAAATCAAGTGAAAAGGGTAAAAAGGGTTTATTACACTATTTTGTGAATGGACGAGTGTTGTTGTCATCTGTTGATTATTTCTAAAGACTTTAAACATTGGTCGACACTCGGGGTCTGGTCGTAGTGATTTCTGACTATAGAAACATGCTGTCCGTCTGGCCGGAGGTCTACTAGCAATGCAGAGCCCACATATGCTTTTTCAAGTTAACGATTATATTTGCCGGGAAAGGTTCTGCCACAAATTCAGTTTTCAACCACAATATCGTCCTCGTTGTAGACAAGGTTATACAGCATCAGAAACGGAAAATACAGTGGTCCCTGTGTTATGTGTGTCATTTTAATATAAATCTATTACGTGTATGTCCAGTCCAGCCAGTTTTCCCACCGTGCGAACTCCTTCAAAAGTAGCAATCGCACATTCTCCCACAGCCGACGATCGGCGCAATAAAGTCGCATTACAATAATTTGACGTAACGCTGCGACTCTCACGCGGCCGCGGCGACTTAATAGACTTGGACGTAAAAATGAAATAAGTACGCGTAATAAAGCGCCAACGCGGCAGAACGCGCGCGCTCCCGATTGGTTCCGCGCACCGCATTCGTCGTGCGATGCGTGCTAGCGCTCTGCGCGTGCGCATGTATCGGCTATTTATTTTCTACGTTAAGGATGCATCCTTTTAATGTTTTTTACGCAAATAGCTGATTTTTTTGGGATTGAAATTCGGATCAATATAGGTAATTAAATATATATTTTACAATGGGGCCATACAACTGTTGATGACTAATCGGGGTCAAATATTTTCAGACATAAAAAGAGATGAATACAGAATGTAGCCATATGACAGGATTTGTGCCCGCGATTGCAGCTAGATGTAACTAACATTCTCGTAATGGTAACACATGCTAAGATCTGGTAGATGACCATAATGATGCTGGCAGCACGTATAGCTAACAGCCACAAAAGACATATTGAGTAAAGGTTTAAAGTGTCTTTCCCACACGCGGAGAAACTTCAGTATATTTTGTTCATCAATCTTTTACTGCATGTAGAGATATGTACTAACGAAGTTCATAGAGAAATAATTGAATACGATTAGTCATGAACGCATGTGGAGATTGTGGAGTGATGCAGATGCGGCGCGGCGGTAGGTGGCGCGATTGAAATGTCACGTGGGTCCTGTGAAATCGGTGATGGACGCACGCACGCGCACGCGCATTATAACGCCATCAGCGCCAAGTTGTTTACGGATCATTTTCGCATTTGAATAATTTTTATGGATGACTTGGAGGCACTTTTTAAGCTGTAATCCTTTACATGAGCGATGAGAATATTCAATCGACTGCTCTTTATGCAACATTGTGTTGACAGCGAGCTTGGTGGTAACTTGTTTTGAGAACAAGCATTTTTTTTTAGGAACAACGTAGTTTCTAGGTTGCTTACTTACTTATTTAGTATCAGATTTCCGACAATCGACCATTAATGTATGTATGTAAGACAATGTCTTAAATTCCTTATATCTTATATCAACTTAATGTTTATTAAAGTATTTCTAAAACAGTGGATACAATCTTGAACTACCAGACAATGTGATTTTATCTGACACAAAGTCTAAAGAGATAAGGATCAATTGTCTGCCGCAAGAAGTCCAATGACCACTGGAGCATTCACCAGAACAATACTTTCAAACCAGATCAATAGATGCGCTCAAGTTCCGGCGGCAAATGATAAAGTTTTGTATTTTTCTAATGAGGTTACGTCCATCACGCAAGTTGCGCTAATTGCATGAGGCTGATGTGACGCCCGCACAACGTTCGCGCCCGCGCCGCGCCCGCGCCGCGCCCGCACCGCGCCCGCACCGCCGCCGCCCTTGCGGGAAATTCTTTTATTTGATTTCACTGGCCGCTACATTGAAACACTTATTGGCATAGGCGGTGGTGCATTCTTATAAGTAGTTCGATAATCAAATCTCATACCTCGCGTCTTATTAGAAATAACCAAGTTTCCGAACAGAGCGGTTATTAGTAGAATCTGTTTTAATAGAAAGTCAGTAACTAAATCAGAAAATAACGACAAAATATAAATACAAATAGAGATATTATGGGACACTAAAATAAACTATGGCGACTAAAAAGTCGCCTGGAAAATCGTCCTTAACAAGTCGCTTAGTAAGGTGAATTTAGCCGACCATAGGGCTTTTTATCGACAATCGCTTGTAAAATTGAATTGCCTCCTCATTGAAATTGGGTTTGCTATTTCGATTTTACAAGCGATTGTCGATAAAATGAAAAGCCTTATTCCACTAAAGTAGCCTAGCAGGTCGTCTGAAAATCAACCTCTGACAATGCCTCCTTAAATAAATGCTTTATCTTTAGCGATATTTTTTTGCAAATTTTATTGATAAATCTATAAACTGTCATTTATGGCAGTTTCATAATTGGATGTAACTGCGCTGGCGTTTTCATGCTGTCCAATTTATCGTTACGATTGATTATAACAAAAATATGGTTAGCTATATTATCTGGGTAGGCATCTCCGGAATAGGTGGTTAGCGTATTGGAGATGCGCCAGTAATTCCGAACGAACTAAATTTATTAGAAAACCGCTCGCGCCCTTCTCCGCTCGCCAATTTACTAATCGTAACTCATCTGCGATAAGCTGCGCCCGCGCACCCGCCATTGTTGCGCGGCATTATCGATAGCCCATCGTCTAGTAATAATAAGGAGCCCAGATTGGAGCGGTTTTAATAATGTTGGTATCGATACCGCACGGCCAATACCCTCGCCTAATTATCTTAAACTGCATGCAATTTTAAAGCTGATCGTTCCATCAAACTGAACGTAATCTTCTAAGGAGTACGGCAGGTGGAAAACAAAAAAATAATGTAGCAAAATGCATAATAAGCGCCATTAGAGATTCGTACGTTATTATTATTTTTTGCATTTGTTTGTATGTATCTGCGAGATATTGTTTGTTAAGTTGAGTAAAAGTTCATCCTTCATTTCCTGGTTATCCCTTAATAATCATCAAAATAACTTAGATGTATTCTACGATTCATTTGATAATGAAACCACTGTTAGTAAGTAGGTCTTGTATCGAGCCCCCATTGTCTGCATTTAATAAAATAATGCGCTTCGTATTCAGCCCACACTCTGTTATCAGATTAAACACTACCGATACAGAATCGCAAGAGACAGTACCTCCAACAAAGATCTGGGGGCCTAAAAAGGCAAGATTGTTGGATTGATTTGAAACATTTAGGTGTCAATGCACAGACCATACAACAAATACTACTTATCTGTCAATGAAACATGACGACCTCCTTGGTTGAGTGCTGGCTTATATTTATATATTGAACCCTAACTAACGGGTAAAAGGGGATAAGCGCCATTTTTGGCGAAAGATAGTTGTATTGCAATATCGTTGGAATCACCATTTTTTCTGCGTCGTTCTGTCTAAGTCTCATGCCTGTATGACATACTTTTGCAGCTTAAGCAGTTCGTGGATTGAGGTTTTTAGCCCATTTTTTTTTACCTCAGTTAACATAAAATCTTGTCTTATTAGACCCCCTGTACCTCTCGCGATGTCACCGCGGACTTTATGGCGCGCAGCCAACGGGACAATCATGAAGACGGTTTTTTTATTGAGCGATGAATGCACAATGAGCTTCCTGGGGCGACCCGCCGGTGAAGGGACGACTTTCAACATTGAAATCGGCTCAATGAATAGCCCATATTATTTATTTTATTTGAAACATTTTGAATCTTTTTCGAAATTAAAATTGAGTAGGGTATTGATTTGGATTTTTATAAACTTAAACGTTATCGTCACTCGTCGTGTTGTATAAAATACTGTGTTATTTGATTGTTTCTAAGGATTCTATAAATAACTGTGTCATTATTATTACTATATTACCTACCATGCCAATCTTAGAAAATCACATAATTATTTAGACTTTTTTCATTTATCAATGCTATTTTTGTATTGAGATAAATAAATACTAGAAAAAGTTGACTCACCCATAGCACCTCAGACGGGACACGTCTACACGTACTCGTACACGGGACACGTGGCACGTGACACGTGTACACGTGTCCCGTCTGAGGTGCTACGGATGAGTCGACTTTTTCTAGTATTTATTTATCTTAATATAAAAACTACATAATTAATAATACATTTATTGCGTAAAACATGGTACACAACCAAGAGAAAGTAAAAAATTTTTGTTTTTCCAACGAATACTTTTCTCAATAACTCTTTTCAGGCTCCTTGGAACTTCTGGCTGAACGCACTCTCTAAAGTTTGTGCAAAGGGTTAACTATTCACCTTTTATAAGACAGATGCCTTCTAAAAGATTTCATTCAAGTTTGAACGTTCCGGCCACGGCGGCGGGCGCCGGTGGCGGACATCGGTGTGGTGGTGACGCGGTGACGCGGTGACGCGACGCAGCATCGGTTCTCACGTCTCGCGCGCCAATTGACAGCGCACCAATTATACAATTGGTCGGTTTACTCAAAGTGCCCGGCCACGGCGCCCCCCGCCCCCCGCACCCACTTTACGCCTCAACAATTTAATTACAAATTGCTGCGCTCCTTTCGAGAGATTGCCCGCTCCGCCATTACTGAAAATGTCCAGTTAGGAACATTTCTTTGAAGCACTCGCAATTTGCAATATAAAGCGCTCTGTAAATGTCTGATGGACAAAAAGATTTGTGAAACGCGAGCGTTACACTATTTGTAATTACGTCATAAACTCTTAAGCTACACACGATGCGCTTACGCTGATGATCGGTTCTACGAGCAAACAAAGTTTTTACCTAACAGACAAATGTGTGACTTGTAACTCCGTGACAGGTTAATAGTGCGAATTCATAATTAAATAACAACGGTACATAATATAACGTTTAAGGCAGAAAATAGATAAAGGTACCTATATTTGCATAAAAATACGATCAGAGAACTCGCCGCGTGGCCCAAATGCATCTTAAACGAGTTCCTTTTAAAGCGGTAAGCGGAAAGAGCCACATCTGAACAAATTTATATGATTATACATTAGGACTAAAAGTTTCAATCGCTAATTGTGGGTTAAGGCGCCGATGATAAACGACCGCGCCGCTAAACCCACAAATTATAACGAGAGCGGGCGCGGGGGCGGTGGGGGCGGCGGGGGCGATGCGCGTACGCAAATTATTTAATTGTGTGCCGCTCTATAGTTACCCGCCATAAATCTAGCGCGCCTGCCGCGAATTATTCAAAAGAGCCGCCGACTGACCGAGGTGACGGACGCCAACGAGCTAGCTCATAACTGTTCTGTGTCGTTAAGTCTCGGAAAAGTAACGACTTTAGGAAATACTACGATTGCAACAGCAATAAAGCACGGATAACGAAAGCGTATGATATTATAGAGGAAGATAATCTGTGCTTTATGAGTGCAGCGCTGGTTATGCAACAGTCGAAACAAAAGAGCTTGTCCGGTGTGTCAGCGGCTGATTCACGGCGCGCGGCCTTCCTGCTGCGTGTCACTGATAGCGCTATCGGCGCGCGCGCAATCGCCTATCGCGCCATGCATCGCCGTGAAATATTCCGCCGTCTCCATAATACACTTTAATGCCCTCCGTGCTCATTATACACACCAGCACTCCTAATCGATCACCGCGTAAGGTTGCATTTGCAGGATTTCTGGCGTAAAAACAACGCGGGCGACAATAACGACCTGCGCCCGCGTAATTCACGCCAGCGCGTTCATCATGCAAAGTGAGCTTCAGCTCGGTTGAACCCAAAGTAAACTCAATGGTGGAGGTTTAGGGCTCATATTTGAAAAGAAGCTGAGAGATTTATGTCGCGGGGGAGTGCAGTATTTGCTATTGGAATTTGAATGTAGCGGGCGCGCGGGCGACGGGCGCGGGCGGAGGGGAGATACGCATCGTCTTGTTAGCGCTATCTGATGGCCGATGCTGTAATTGGCACGGCTGCGCGTGCGACACCGGCTGCTATCGTCGCCATTCATAATATGGTGAGGGAATTTAAAACGCCTTTATCCATTTTATTGTTGTTCTCATCGGTAATATATTGTTATTGTTGCCTCGCGAAATAGGAAGCGCTCAGAACGGTGTTTGCAATAGTGAAAGTCAAAGCAATAATGAGTCTAGAGAAATTAACATTAAAATGGTTTTGCGTTTATTGCAATAGGGTTATCCAAACTTATTGACCAAGCGAGCGCGAAGCGCGAGCGAAGCGTCTCTGGCTGAGCTTGGGCAAAAATGCTTTCGTATGTCCTTACGGTGTCCGTTTGTTCTGTTTGTTTGTTCTCTACAGATCGCATTTCTCAACCGATTCTCGTGAAATTTTGTAAGCAGGTTCGATAATTAGTTATCACATTGCGAACAGCGTATCCTTGCAAAGCAGATCTGTGAGTGAGCGAAAGCTCCAAGTACAATAACAAATAAAAACATTATAAAGTAACAAATGTTTTTTCGGTTTTTCAAAAAAGCAGTCAGTGCTTGGAATGCTACATTGAACAACAATGTATGGACGCAATCGAAGTTGGTTAATGAGTGAAATATCGAGCGTGCCATCTGGCGTGGGCCGGTGTCGCCGGATTTGCATACAATACGATCCCGATATTGTAGCATTTCTTGCGAGCGTAATTGTCCGCACCGCGCCCTACGCCGACGGACACCTTGAATTCGAGGAGCAACTTAAGATTTCGTACAGGCGCTATTAGGATCAAGCTTCATTACTCCGTCCTCCATCAGATTGTTCCCTAGCTCTATTTCTTTTCGTCTAAACCTCTTTAATTAGGACGAAAGAACAGCTCGACTGCTTCCACTCTCTTTAGCATCATCGGTGAGCCGGTCTTTGACGAGCGGTATTCTAGTTCTAGCGAAAGAAGTTTCTGAACAGGGGAAAGAGATAGAGCTATGGAAAAATAAGGTGTCTTATGATTCAATAAACCTAACGCCCATTAAAAATGCCGTTATAGTGATCAATGCAAAGAAAAAATTCGCGACAACGGATGCTTATTATGATCGGCACAGATGAAGGAAGCTAGACGCGGCCATTTCATCATCTACGTTCTGGCGCACTCGAATTAAGCAATTTGTTTCATGATTGATACGGTGCGTTCCCATTGATGCGCACTCTACAAATAAAGATGACGTGGCGTCGGGGGTTAACTCCGCTGCGGAATTAAAAAAGACGCCGACAATTGACGACGCCGCCGACGCCGTGACTTATTGCATAATCTTCGAGTATGATATATCTGCAAATTCTTAGAGTGATATTTGAAGGTATTAAAGCAAAGTGTAAACTTACGTTAGTTAATAATTTTGTTAGCTGAAACTTGAAAGAGGTGTGAAAACATGTTTGTTACCAAATTAAATTGCTTACGTGACGACATTTACAAAAATTTCCTTAGTTTGCTAAAGTCGCGTCTCCTGCGACTGTTTTTTTAAAACATTACACAAAAACATCTAAACTTTAGGCGTAGCTATACACATTTTTGAATTCATACACAATGTTTTTGTTTTCCGCGGCCGACGGAAAACATTCCCCGCGTGGGGTAGAGCGGGAAGGGTTTGTTTTATTTCTTTCAACTACCGAACGCGCATAACCTTTCTATAATCTGTGGCAAATTTTTCTAACCTAAGTGCTATTGCAAGCTTGCTAAAATATAATTATTTATTCTGATGGAGTGGAATAAAGAGACAATGCTTTATTTTTTAAAACTAATTCAGGAGAGACCCTTTTTTTGGTTTGTATTATTATTATTATTTTCAGGAGACGGTTTGTGTATGAAAACAAATGATTTTTTTCCATGTTTTTTGTGTAATGTTTCAAAAAAACACGAGCAGGAGACTCGCCTTAATAAGGCAGGCTGAAAACACCGAAACAAATCATGTCGTAAACTTAGCAAAACCCATCAGAATTTAAGATTTTCAACTTGAAACTTAGCTAAACGCTAAGCGGTAGCGTGGCGCTGGCGGCGGCCGGCATGGTGATTAGCGCTGGTGATTAATTCGGCGCGCGCGTAATGGCTCAATGGGACCGCGCCGCTCGTCGCCTGCCCTTGAGTCTTGACTCGCCGCGCTTGCTTTGTTGCATGCTGACTTTGCCGGTACGTCTCTTCATTAGTTTTACGGCTCATACATGAGGATTAATGTCGCCAATTTTAATTCACTCCAAATTGAAATCGACGCTTGTGTCTTGATAGGTATTACATAGAATTCGTACTAGGACATAGAGAAGACGACGGCATCTGGAAGTCATTTTTTAAATAACCTATTTTCTTTCACAGAGTAATGTTTTAAAACTTTAAAATCTGTATCAATTTTCAGCCATACATCCACCGTATCTCGACCGTAGGGCGACCACTTGTATTTCCCATCATCATTTCGTGTCATCTTCATACTGAAGATCCCATGTAGCATCTTCAAACTGACGATAGCCAAGTCCAGTCCACTGTTTGATGTCGTTTTTTGTATGCACGGGCACAAAGTATATTTGGACAAAAACAAAATTAATAAAAAAATTACAGGTATTTCTTGTGACAGAAAAATAGCTTCATTTAAATGTTCTCCATTAGAGCCATATTAAGACTACCAGGGGGAGCAGCAGCAACCAGGTAAGTTGGCATTTTAAGAGTTCTCAAAAACAATTTCTACACACAAATAAAACAAAAATGTTGACATTTAATAATATATGTTAGCATGATGTAGACAGTAACGTATTCTGTGGTAACGTTATCTCCAAAAATTTATTGATTGATTGAGTGATTTTCGTAAAAAGTATTTAAGTCTTTTTCAAAAGACTAACTAATTTTAATAGTCATGTTCTTTTTTTTGTATATGACGTTTTTGTATCCGGAGTGTGTTTTTTAATTTTTATCCAAAACGATTCAGTGCTTGGCCTGCATTTCACCTGATGTTAATTAGGCCGAAGCGCACTTCACCCGGAATCCTCGATCTTACCCTACTGCCGTATTATGGCGTAAGACTTAGGCGAGATGGTGGTAGTAGGTAGCTAGGACAGCTTCATTCTCAAACCTTACTTTATCGGTTTCTTAACTAGATTCTTAGTGTTCGGTGATACGCAAACAAACAGCTCATCAAATTGCATTTTATACATTACATGAATTTGCTCGATATAGTCACTTTGACCATTTGTTTTTATGTGAATATTTAGTTGTTATGTTAGGTAAGCTGAAGCTAATCGCCGAACTCAGTCACAACCTTTTTACGTAAAGTGTTGATCCTTGTTGATTGTGATGAGTAGGTGGATGCGGGCCCAAGGTCTCGGTCGCGGCCGGCCACGTTTGCGTGCGGGGACATGCGCCAGTTACCGGCGCTGTCACACACGCACCACACGCTCAAGGCCGATATTACATCAGATTCACTTTTGATACAAATGCATGATATCCGGAGCCTAAAACTTAAGACCACAGGTACAACATAGTAAATGGATTTGTTTGTGCAGAACTTCTCAGCGACCGAAATAAACTCTCAACTCCGGCTTGAGCGGAATGTTAACGATAACTTACTCCAGTGATGTTACAAAGGCCAAAGGAATAATTATTAAATCAGATGTTTAAATAGGAAGAGAAAAAATTGTCATGACTATGTGCGACAAATGACGGATGCGGCGGCGGCGCCCGCGCAGCCGACTGTGACCACTCGGCGCTACGACTGTCGCGACATGACAACAATGTTGTGTAAATGTTATGCCACTATCTCCTTCACGAGCAATATACTTTTTTAATGAAAGGTTTGTTTTAACACGTATTACGAACCATAAATTACAAAATGTCATGATTTGACTACTTAAACAATAGTCATTTGAACAAAAACAGTATGATCTAATGAGAACATTGTCTTTCCAATCAACAATACACATTCTGTTCATTCTAAATAAGTATGATGATACCTAACCGTGCGTTTCCACTGCATTGACTGTCAAATATAAATTTGATTTTTTATTTCGACAGAGTTGTGTTCTGTCGGTTTCGAAACGATGTTTATTTAACATTGTTAATTGACTAGTGGACACGCGCTGTTAACACTGACATGATATGAACAGTCGGCGCATGCGCAGATGCTCTCTCGTAAAAATCTACAAAACCTTTTACGTTGCCAATGACTTTAATAACTGCTGTTTTGAGCATTTAACTTATCATTAAAATTGTAATTTAGAAGAGCAGGTGAAACATTCGAGTCAAAATCCATTCGTATAATCGCCAAAATTAATCTCCACGCCAAATAAGACTTTTTCATCAATATGCCACGAATATTGAATCGAAAAAAATAAAGAATGTAGTAGAATACAAAACTAACCGTCATTCTAATCATCCTATTAAAAATTGATTGTTAATCTGATTTCAGGTTTTTTGATGAGGCAGAAAATATGTATGATATTTAACTAAACCACAACTATTAGTTATGTTGCGGTAATGGTAGAAAATTTATTTTTTTCCGACGACGTTGATGTCTTTTGTATTTAAAAACACTTTTAAATTGCAACAGCTTTTGCCAAATTTTGTATTAAGACACAAATCTACCTGAGAACCCTGAGATGGCTCTCGAATCTGTAACTTTGATAATCCTACTGTACTGTATTTTTTGCACTTTTATGGAGTTCAATGAATCTGTAAAATTATTAATAATTCTTAGATAAAGTATTTTATTATGATGAAAACATGGTAGGTTTAGGTGGTTGATTGTATTTTTCGATAAATCATTAATTATCATTGTGGAACTCGCGTCCTGTCATGTGTTTTGTCACAGTTACCTATCTAAAGTAAACTGATTTAGCTCAGTCAGAATGATGAAGGTATCACCTAGCTACACAAAACAAATACTACAGGAAACGACGAGCACGGCCACCTTCAAACGGATTATAGAACTGTTTACCAACAAGCTTTATCAGTTGTAATGTATTTATCAGTTTTTCTTGATAAGTTGTAATTTGTTTGTTGGTTGATTGTAACTAGAGCGGGCGCAGAGTAGAGCGAGGCGGGTAATCGGTGGCTCACCTGCGCGCGCGCACCGCTTGACCCCATAAACAGCGGCGCGGGACCGACCCTATCCACGCTCCTCGATCTCGCGCGCTCTCCCATTCCCCGTATCTGGACGTATAATCGCGGCAGCCATAATGAGACCTGATCATAACGACGGGATGACCCGTCGAATGCTTGCATTGATCCTCTCTTGTTATAAAGATACACTGATCCGATCCGAAACGAGGTAATCCAAAACGATACTCATCAGTAGCTCAAGAGGTAGTGAGCCGCTCATTCTTATCAGCTGCTCGGTAAAACTAACATTTTCTGAAAAAGACTAAAGTTTTTTGACAAACAATTAAGTGTTATTTTTTGGAAGGAAAATAAATACTCAACCTACTTGTACTAGAAGCTAAGTGCTCATAACATTAAATAACGCTTTTGATCAATTTTGGACAGCGTTTGGTTAAGTTTACACCGCCAATGCAATCGATCACAAGTTGGATATTTAGAAGTACTCGTTCATTAACAATTGTTTAACCAATTTGGTTCCATTGAATCATTTGCCGCTCTCTCCAGCAAATCAGCATAAAAGACGAACGAATGCGAACAAAACACGAGCGGCGAGAGCATCGCGTGACGGCGCCGCGCCGCGTCGGATTAGCGTATTCTGCAAATGAATACTTAAAACTCATTGCCACTTGGAACTAATGAGCTGGTGAAAACCGACTTATACCGGAAAAATGGCGGATTAACAATCGTGAATGACGTGTAAAAACTTGACTTTTAACTTTACTGGCTGCCGGCGTGGGCACTCTATCAATGTGTCAATGTTACAGCTGTTTGTTGGCAGTGTGCGCTGTGTGCAATGTTGCGTTGATTAAAAAAAGAACTGACCAAGTGCGTGTCGGACTTCACACATTAAGGGTTCCGTACCAAATAGGGCTAAGGGGCGGGTAGCACTTATCAGTGCTACGGGTTTGACCGCAAAACTGGAAAAGGAAAATGAGGAAAATAAAAATAAAATTTCAGATTTATATACATATCAGTCTATTTGTAGTTAAAATATAATTATGTAATAATAAACATTATCACCAAAAAAAACAAGTTCATAGGTCGATTGGAAGTTAAAAAATAGGAACAAAATTGAATAAACAAACGGAACAAAGCTGACTTTGGCGGCTTCTCATGCTTTTTTAATATTTTTTAAACAAAAAATACAGCCTTTGTTGTCATAACAAGCTCTAAATAATAATACCCCACACGTTTGAGTTAAACAATATTTTTTTTCACTCCCCTTTTCACTTGGGTGGGAGCCCCCTTCTAGAATATTTTTTTAAACTTTACCTGGCTTTGGGTCGGCAAGATACATCTTTGGTGCAAACACGAAGACTGTAGCTCAGCTGCTAGAGCTTTGTGACAGACGAATAGACAACGGACACATGAGTGACAGCAATTTGGCCGTTTGGCCCTTCGGGTACGGAACCCTAAAAAGGCGCATATTGTAGGAAAGAACGACAATTTTATCTTCAATAATTAATATAAGACTTTTCATTTGTCATTTGTCCTTACAATTTTGCTGGTTTCAAAATATAAAAGTAGAATGGATGACGTCATGGCTAGAAACGGCGCACGCGCGTTATCTGTGGCGATGCATATTCATTCTCACGGGCCGCGACAGGTGTCCTGCTTCCCGGACCGAGTCGCCTGCCGCACGGCAACGACACGCAGAAGGACTGCTTCTCACTACTAAAACAAAACTTGAAAAATTATGATGATGATGTGGATCAACACATAATTTTGTAACTTATTGTTGTTTCTACCTCCAGACCAGTCGAACCTTCCGGGAAGACAGCTTTGATTGATATTTTGTAAATTACATGATATTCAATCTTTTATCTTGCAGAGGACCAATGCATAACTTCTTATCTGCTATTTCCCAAGTTTTGTTTCAGTGGTTAGAAGCAGTCCTTCGGCGTGTTGTTGCCGTGTGGCAAGTGACTCGGTTCGGATGGCAGCTTGATGAACTGTACATGCTTCAAGAAGAAGTCTTGAACTCTTGTAGAGCAGACCTTCTCAGTAATGAAGTGAAGTGTCCCCGTGTGAACGTCTGCGCGACGATACGCATCGCGCGCAACCCGCGGCGACAGGCAGATTGGGATCAGCACGTGACACGGCGCTCTACACACGTCCATGTTGCCTCACCGACTACATGATGTAGGCCACTCACACCTGATGCTGTGATACGTCTGCCCTACATCATGCTGCAGTAAAACATCTTTGGCTATTTCTCAGCCGTAATGTTTGCCAATATCAGAAACTACTGAGAGCCACATCACAATAGTAAAAGTGAGCAAATTGATACCTGTGCTTCTCGTTTATTAATACCAGGCAAAAGTGATATAATGTAAAACCTATATTGCCCTAAAACACAGTTAACGCGTCAGCGGGGCTTCATCTTAGTTTGATGGGTTGATTTGCTCGTAAATACATAGGTACTTAGCATAGTGCAAAAATACATGATAATATTGGTAGTGAGTTTAGTATCGGGGTGGACGCCCAGCGCGGCCGGCGGTGATTTACGCGGCGGGAGCGCGTGCGCATGCGCCGATCTCCGATATGATATAATTAGGCAGCCCGGCATCACCACAGCCCCGCCGGTATTATAATATTAACTCCGCGATCTGCGCTGCGGTCCTTATTCAAATAAAAACAACCGCGTGCACGGACCGACCAGAAAATTATATGACCATAATTACCGAGCCAGAGACGTTCGCAGTTAAAATTGATCTTCGATTATGCCAATTAATTTTATCGAGATCAAAATATGCTTAAAATTGGAAAAGACGTCTCTAAGTGAAAACTTCGTCGTTTTCTAATCTAGATAGTACGGGTGCGATTTTTCAGAGCATCTAGCTGCATCTAGGTATCTTGGTACGTTCTCGTTCTAATTCTTTCCGAACCATTTAAAGAACATAAAAGCGAATGAAATCCGTAATCATTCGACCTATGTGTAAAGCGGCGGCGCTGGCGAGGGCGGCGGGCGAGGGCGGCGGGCGAGGGCGGCGGGCGAGGGCGGCGAGCGGCCGCGGCTGGCGCGCCGCCAACGCCGCAGATTAAGCTAAAGCCCATAAAACCGACCCACCTGTAACTCCAGCTAATTTGACCAGAAGATTGATATATCTTAGATTGTTTTGAAAACATTTTAATGTATAATCTGGTCTGCTAGACCGCAGTCAAATACCTCTTAATATTAAAAGAATATGTCCAGAGCTCTAAGAACCTAATGATATCTCTGGTGCCGTAATGGCAACTTCACTTTCACCATTTATTTATACAGCTTTGCTTAAGTCCATTTAATACCCAAGCAGTTTTTATAATTATGTTTATTCCAAGGTATTAAGCTACAATTGTTGTTACCTCGTGATCCAAGTGATGAGCCAACGATAACGAGTTCAGAAGTAGTTGCTTATTATGTCTAACTCATGTGAATGTTAATATCATTCATTACCTTTCATGGCAGCCTTGTCGCCAATAAACCTTTATTTAATTACTCAGGATAAAAACAGAAATGCTTATACTTTAAAAGAAACCACAGTCTGAAAATTATGCCACTTCTTTTCAGAATAAACTCTCATTTGTGTATCTGATACGATATCAGCGACAACAAAAACTCAATCGTCGATTCTAAATGTTTTTGCAGAAATAATAGCATTTATGTATGAGTTTAGCGACGCACATAACAAACCGTTTCGTATGAATCAAAAAAAACCGCGCCGTCGTCGCCGGCTGCGCCGTTTCATATTCATACCACGTATTTACATTTAATCTGCGCTCGACGTATTGAGAACGAACTAAAATTCAACACCAGATTCGTAAAAAATGGTAAGTATGTAAAGTTACTGGACAATGTTATCGTGCCGAGCGGCCAGCTTTAGCGTTGCGGGCGGCGTGACCCTTGTTGCGAGGCGGCAAGGGACGATGTTTGCTAGTGTCGGTGGGTCGGTGCGCAGGCGCAGCCCCAGTGCGCTTGTAATGCTGGGCGCGCGGCGCACACCTGCGCGCGGCGTGACCAGCATCGCGCCGAGACGCGCAACTTCCACTGACGATTCCTCAAATCAATTTAACGTCTCATTTGTCACTCACAATTTGGTTCTACAATATGAACGCTCTTTCTAGGAACTGTGAGACGATTTTATTCACGTACACTTCCATTTGGAGGTCGTTCATCAATATTAGTTGTACAATTACCCATTTGTATTCAAATATGTGTGTTTTTGTCATACTAAGTATTGTTTCTTGTTATCAGTTTCAATATGTAAAACTATTCACTAGTGGAATATACATATATTCTCATTCAAATTCAATCACCATTAGTAGTTTTTTTACAGTTTTAAAGTTGATTTTAAACTGAAATGTTTAAATATAACCAAAAATTAAATAAATATAATAATAAATATAAGAAAGTAACCAACTGCCAATCAAGCAAACTATATGGACGACGGCTGTTTGTGAATACGCGGCTAGGATGCGCGGGCGCAGAATTATTTTAATAAAGTATATCACAGCGGGCGTGATTTGGGCGCGAGTGGCTGCATCGCGGCGCAGGCGCAGGTCGCAGCCGGACGTCGTTAGCGGCGACCTTCGCGTCCGGCCGATGGCACCACTCCACTATCCATCACCAGGTTTTTTCAATACCACCACCAGCTCAAAATTGATTTTGTCATTTTTCTGTATTGGTAATGAATTCCATTGTCTCTTAATTGGTTTCGGTGAAACTTTAGTATGACAAGGATCTCTTCAGACGCTACTGTTGCCGTCGAATGCAAACATTCAAATACATGAAATGTTGGTACTGGTTTATCCCTGTTAGTAATTAAAACCACGTCTTTGATTATTACTCGTATGGAGACGTATTTTCTTTTATCTCAAACTAGAAATCCAACAAGTCATTGTTTTGTTTGCACATATTATCAGCCACATAAACTTGCAATTATCGAAAAATGAGGTGAGAAAAAAAATATTTCTAAACTTAATTTTTCTACAGCTTGAAATCATAATAATATTGGAAATTCCTCCAAAAATTAATGAACAGCTAAACTAAAATATTTCAAACGAGTGGCAAATGGCATTGCGCTTATCCTGCATGTTTCAAGAGTCCTAAGACACTTACTTTAATACAATGAATTTGTTGAAGATTGAGTTATCGATTGAGAATTCAGACATGATTAATGGTTTGTTTTGGTGTTTAAAATGCTTAGCAGGCCTCTCGTAGGCTTGTTTACCTGCGTGTTAGTGACCCTTCCTCCCCCTCCCTGATCTTCAACAATGTTTAAGGATCGGAAGCCTGGTTGTGTGCACAATGAGCCGTCGATGGCCGATTATTATTAATGAGAGGTGACGCGCTCCATACCTGATCAAGCGTGCGTCACTCGAACTATTTGAACATAAGGTGGCCACACGATCCTTCACTACAATAATAATAATTATGAAGACTACACCTGGTTCTCGATATTATTGTCAAATCTAGCTACTAAACTAAATAACTACCTACGCCTTCCCTGTAGTCTAAGGTTGCGAAGAAGAAGGGTCATCATCTAGCTGACCTGAGTCCTTATGAATTGGACTACCAAACAACCATGCTGTTTATGCTGCGCTGCGTGTCTTTAAAGTGGGTATAAACACTCAAGACGATCCTTTTTTAATCCACAACGGGATAGTGCTTGGCCTTCACCTCATCTGATGTTAAGTAACGGTAGGGCCAAAAGTGGAAGCGAGGAGAAGCCTCACTACTGAGGAACTGGCTATCTCACCTCTAACTGCCGGAACACAACAATGTTTAAATTGTTGTTGTGGCGTCAGACTTAGGTAAGATGGTGGTAGTTAGCCAGGCGGACTTGCAATAAGCCTTACCACCAACCAAACCGAGTACAAATTGTACCCCCCTCCTGGGAATCGAACCCGGGACCCCTGCGTGTTACACGTGTGTGGCTGAACCACTAGACCACAGAGGCTGTAAACTTTCTCTCAGTTTCTCTTTTGCTATCCATCTAACTTAACAGTTTTTACTGCCCTACGTTAACGGACAGCTGAATAAAAATTAACAATTGTTTTTTTCTGCATATGCAAAATCAAACAGATCATCAGCTACATTTGCTTTGCTGCTAACTTTGGATTAAAATAATGCAAATAATTTTGGATGTGTGACCGACAATTATTTGGAGCTTTTCCCTGCCTCGAAAGGCAACGTTAAGCCATTGGGCCCCGCTATATTTGCAGTCAATAGCACCCACAAATCTGCATAGGACTTGCGTGGTGGGTTATGGATCCATGAGAAAGGATTGTGCCCCAGCAGTGGAAACATTAAAATGACAAATGATGATGATGATGATGCATAGAGGCCAGCATGTCCGGGCGCAGGCGAAGGCCTGGTGGCCGCGGCGCGGGCGCAGGTGTCCGCCAGTTCCGAGAGCCGCTTCCTTCCCCGAAACCGCTTGCCATGCGCCCGCCAACACCTCCCATTGTAATAGACGCACGCGCACAGCATAACTATTGTAAATATCTCTATTATCTTGCTACTGCTTTTATGTGGCTATTTTAATGCTTTTGATTGATTTAATTTGATAGCACCAAATTCAATCAGAAAAATAATAAAACTTTTATAGAGAGCAGCTGCCTCACAGTTCATATCTCCGAAAACGATTTTACGAATCAACTAAGCTTTATTGCAAGCTTAAACAAAAATAATTTACAGCTGTTATACCAGCAGCAGTGCAAATCGTATAATGAATACAAAAATACTCTTATTAAATTTAGATTTTTCGCATTCTCAATGCTATTTTTATATTAAGATAAATAACATTAAAAAAAATACTAGAAAAATCGACTCACCCGTAGCACCTCAGACGGGACTCGAACCCGCACCCTTGGGATTCCGGCCCAATGCACTGACCAATTATGCTACCGAGTCGCTAGCAACATCTGGAAAGATGTTTCCTTCGAATGTGGGGGTATTTCCTCACATTGATGAAATTGCGCTGGCTTTCAGCGAAGAAGTTAAAAGTACTAGAAGATTTCGCCGCTCCCACTAGCGACTCGGTAGCATAATTCAAATTCAAATCTGCATAATTACTATTTCAAGTACCGACGCATATCTGATATTAAAAAAACGTCTTTTGAAGTCGGGTGGGGCTAAAATATTTTTCTTTTTTAATCATAATAACATTTATCGTGGTTTCTCTTTCTCAATTTGATTTTTTAATTCTTAAAGCCCCACCCGACTTCATAAGACGTTTTTTTAATATCAGATATGCACTTGAAATAGTAATTATGCAGATTTGAATATTATTTCTTGCTTTTTAGAGCTGCTGTTTTTTATAGCAATTTTTTTAAGGTTTTTTAAAGGAGGTTTTTCTTTTTAATTTTTAAAGTTTTTTTATTTTTAACTTTTTTGTGGTAGGTATGTATAAGTAAATGTAAGCGATGATATAAATATATTTTATTCATATTTCACACTTTTCAATGGTATAATACGCCTAGTAACTCAATATCCACTTTTCGCACTGTTAATTTTAGCAAGGGTCAGACATGGGGTAGGTGACCAAAGTGTATTATCTCGAGCTCCTCCGTGCTTCAGAAGACACGTTAAGCCGTTAGTTTCAGCTACATTTGCACATTATCACCCACCAATCCGCATTGGGCCCGCACGGTGGGTTATGGTCCATTCATCAGCCCATAAGTAAGGCTTGTATCCCAGCCCCAGTAGTATCAATAAAAATGGCTGATGCGAAACCTTTCAATACCGTAGAGTAATCACTAATACACTATCATATTTGATTTTGAAGAGTTCTCTTGTATATCTTCGAAGTCCAAGGTCCAATGTGAAGGAAATTTGAATGAAAACATCCTTAAAGTATCCCCTTTCTAACGAAACAAGAATCATCTAAATCGGTTTATAAACAAAGAAGTTATGTCTGAAGATCCGTTAAAACTCGTGCAAAAGTTACCTAAAAAATTACAGTATTTTTAGGATTACTCGAAAACTACTGAACCGATTTAAAATTTTCAAAAAATGGGACCAACTTGGGAGCAAACCTGATAAAGTGGCGTTTGAATCATGTCAATCGGATCAGCCGTTTTCGAGTTATCGGTGGACATACATAAAAAAAAAAACAAATAAACAGTCGAACATAGAACCTCCTCCTTTTTTTGAAGTCGGTTAAAAAGTACAAAAATCTATCATATTTTATAAATGTTTTGTCACAAAATGAAATGGGTTGCGTTTTAATTTAAAATATCACAATATTGTTAACAAGCAATCGATTAAAATCAATCACGAGATCCTCCGAGACCTAGATAGTAAATTACACCTCGATGCCAGTTTACTATGATTTAGTAGTCGGCCGTATAATTACCCGTTAAAGCTAACTTATTATCTGATAGATTGATATCTATGCAATAAAACTGTGAGCGGACTAATTGCATTTCCATGATTTTATTAATTTAAAACTTTGTTGCACGGTATGAACGAGAGTTTTTGTCATAAACAAGATGCAAAATGCGAATACGCGTCTAATTTATTTGATGCTGTTTAACGTTAACTTTTTTTGCGGTCCATTAAATTGATCAACTTTTACTATGGGACCAACTTTGAAATCGCGAAAAAAATCGGCTGTTTCATACAAAAATTAATGACGAAAATATCAAAATGTATGAAACACCTGATTTTTTTTGCGATTTCAGATTTGGCCCCATAGTAAAAGTTGTTCAGTTTGATGGTCCGAAGAAACGGTTTCCCCATTTTGGGTTCATTCATTCACACGTTGCATAAGGCACTTTACAACTGCATGTAACCGTACAATTATTTTTATATACAAATATTTACGAAATAATGCTTTTGATTTACGTATGCTTACGTCGCAATTTTACTGGATCGCAACGCGAGTGTCAATTATATAACGAAATAAAATTAGTGCAACTACGGCTATTCTACACGGGCAGTTTGATTTATCATCACCGAAGTTATCACTATCATTTTACTATCATCCTAATCAATATTGTATGAACTATACAAACACAATAACAGAACACATTTGACAACCTCCGTGGTCGTGTGGCTTTGTACACTGGTTTTCAAGGTGTCGCCATCTCTGAGGTCCCGGGTTCGATCCCCGGTTGGGTCAATCAACAAAAACAAACTTTTCTATATTGGCTCAGGTCTGGGTGTTTGTGATACCACCGTTGTCTCTGATTTCCATAACACAAGTGCTTTAGCTACTTACTATGGAGCAATGTATGTGATGTTGTCAAATACTTATTTATTTATTTATTTTTGGCGTAAGCCTAAGTAGCGCCACAGAATCAGCCAATCTCTTCTGCACAAGGTTTCCTCGAGTGCAGCGTGCGTGAGCCGGCGGCGCGCGCGCACTTAACGAGCGCGGTTAATGCCTATAAAACGCGGCCAAGTTACGACTTTTATATTGAAGTTTAAAACCTCCAGATTTTTATTATTGTCCATCGTAAAGATGTAATGTAACCTCTAGTCGTCGATATAGCTTGAAAATAAAACATGAACATTCGTTATTTTAATGTGTTTTTATCAGTAACTAGCGGCCGGCCGCGACTTCGTCCGCGTGAACCCTAGGGAACCTTTAACCAGCATAAAAAATATTATACGTTTTAATCCAAGCTATAAACTATCTGTGTGTCTTTTATCCAAATCCGTCCAGCCGTTTAGGCGTAAAGAGGCATGGATGAATTTAATCATTCGTCCATGAAAGAGGTTACAAACACACACATACACATAAACTTTCGCATTTATAATATTAGTAGGATATAACGGTCCGACTAAATGGTGAGTGGCTATCGTAGTACCCTAAAGTAAGTTGCGAGAAAGAACACTATTACCAGGACATTGCTTCACAAAATAAATTACCATGGTAACATGCTAAATAAAGTTAAAAAATCAGGAACTCTGATCCATTTTATAAACTAAATGTGATTTTTAAATAGGCATCTAATCTGGTACGCACAATTTACTAGTATTTTTTGCGGAGCTCTATGGCGCAGTGGTTTAGCGCCCGGCCCAGCGATTGCGGAAGTTAAACAACTTTCGCTAGGGTCGGTCATGCAGGGATGGGTGACCAAAAATTTATTATCTCGAGCTTCTCCGTGTTTTGGAGGGCACGTTAAGTCGTTGGTCCCGTTAGCATTTGCAGTCGTTAACACTCACCAATCCGCATTGGGCCCGCGTGGTGGGTTATGACTCATCCTCCTTATCCTCCCATGAGGAAGGCCTTGGTGGGGACTTTAAAAGTGACTGATGGTCACGTACAATTGACATTGTTGTTTAGTGAGTGCAGCCCGGGTGCGGCCTTGACCCGGACCGGAACCCACACAAGTGTCGACACAAAAACTTTTAAGGGGCACTGCTTACAAATACCCCTTAAAAGTGTGGAACAGGTTAACGCGCGTTTAGGTAATATTAAAGTAAGTAGAAGTGCCATAATCAACACATTTTTTTTTCATTTTAAAGATTTTTTGTGTCGGAGATCATTTGATATTTTTTTTTTTTTTTCATGTTTTTTAAATTACTAGTAGCGCCGCCACTCTTTTCCGTCATACACGTAAATACTTTTACGGGACAAAATACAAAATCGCAATAGAAAATCTTGCTACACGAAATACTATAATTCTTATAGGTGTATAAAATACATTTTCCATCATGGAGTCTCGATCATTATCTAACACCTACTCATTGAGACCATTTCAATGAGCCCAAACACGCTGTATCTGCTGTAAGTTGCAGAGGAGATGGGCATCCCGCAGGCTACCTGATGCTTAGCATCAGCTCAAGGTTTCCATGGATTGGAAATACTACCGACGTAATAAACTGAAATCGTAACTTACAAGAGTAGCAAGGAGCATAGAAAGGATCTGCTAACGTAATTCAAACGGCAGCGCGACGGTGCCCTATCGATCCTGCACAGTGTTGTATCCGACATTCTACCACCAGTCTACAAGTAAAGTTATAGTGTCGCGCCCTACACTCTACCACCAGTCTACATGTAAAGTGATAGTGTTGCACCCGACACTAGCTCCAGTCTACATGTAAAGTGATAGTGTCGCGCCCGACACTCTACCACCAGTCTACATGTAAAATGATAGTGTTAAGCCCGACACTCTACCACCAGTCTACATGTAAAGTGATAGTGTCGCCCCGACACTCTACCACCAGTCTACATGTAAAATGATAGTGTTAAGCCCGACACTCTACCACCAGTCTACATGTAAAATGATAGTGTTAAGCCCGACACTCTACCACCAGTCTACATGTAAAGTGATAGTGTCGCCCCGACACTCTACCACCAGTCTACATGTAAAATGATAGTGTTAAGCCCGACACTCTACCACCAGTCTACATGTAAAGTGATAGTGTCGCGCCCAACACTCTACAACCAGTCTACATATAAAATGATAGTGTTGCGCCCGACACTCTACCACCAGTCTACGATGTCTACATGTAAAGTGTCGCAGTCAACGATCCACAATGCACTGGTAGAGTAGATTTACGAGCATACGCCAAAATAATATTATTAGTATGTTAATGGGGCAAAAACTTACAGTATTTTATTAACAATTATGCAAATCTTAGTGGAGCGGTTTTTCTATTTTATTTGATAGGGTTCAAATTTTTTGTTATCAGTTGAAACTGCATAAAAATGCAATGATAATATCAAGGAATGTACATAACAATGTGACTTCTTTTTTGTCGTGACTGTCAGAATCATAAATAATAACAAGCTAACTCTCAAAAAGTGAAAAATAATATCATATATCAATAATATATCCGCTAAGTTGATGGATTTACATCTAATGATATTATTTGACTTTCTCAAAGGAATGCACATTACCCTATGGCAACTTTGACGCAAGGCCAAACTTTTACAAAGCCAATTTTAAAGAAATTAGTGAACGTTTGTATGAGCATAATTGGGAATCTCTTTTCGACGGGATGGATGTCAATCAAATGGTCAAGATTTTTTATGATATATTAAATAGTGTAATAAAAAAATGTGTCCCAATGCATAAAAAAAAATCAAAACGATACCCGCCGTGGTTTAATAGGCAATTAATAAATCTCTTGAACGAAAAAAATAACTTAAGGCGCCGTTACAAAATTTATAAAAACCCCATGGATGAATTACAATTAAAATTACAAAGTAAACGATGTCAAAAACTAATTGATTCTTTGTATGGTAGTTACATGGAATGGATAGAGGAAAAGATCAAAGAGAATCCGAAGTTGCTATGGACCCATATAAAGAATAAACGGGGTGGAACTAGTGTCTACCCTAGCAATATGACTGATGGAGTGATAGAATCATCAAATGCTAATGAAATTTCAAACCTCTTCGCTGACTATTTCTCTTCTGTATACGCCCATGAACAGGAAAACAACATAACTTGCTCAACTAGCTTCTTAACCACACTTTATAAAAACAGTCAGCTTTTAGCTGTACCTGTATTCGACTGTGATACTGTCAGCAATAAATTGGATAGTATTGATACAAGAAAAGGCGCAGGTCCAGATGGAATTCCGCCGATATTAATAACTTCATGTGTATCATCTTTAGCGCTTCCACTTACTATAATATATAATAAATCGTTATCTTCGGGGATCTTCCCTAATGTTTGGAAGGATGCAAGAGTTGTCCCTATACACAAAACCGGTGATAACAATTGTATATCGAATTACCGTCCTATTTCCATCCTGTCTGTCTTTGCAAAGATATTGGAATCTCTGTTATGCCCTTATGTTCAGCGGCAACTCAAACTTTATCTTAGCGAACAACAGCATGGCTTCGTCGGCCTTCGGTCGACAGCAACCAATCTCTTAAACTTTACCGAAAGCTTAATACAAGCTTTAGACTCTGGGAAACAGTATGACGTCATCTATACTGATTTTACTAAGGCCTTTGACAAAGTTTCGCATTCTCTGTTGCTGTACAAATTGTCCGTTTATGGTATAAATGGTTCTTTACTATCTTATTTATTTATTTATTTATTTTGGCACGGTAACAAAATACAAATTAAAAACATTCTATAAAATCATAGCTGTTGCACATTATTAAATTCGCATTTCGATAACAACCGAGCACAACATTCAAATTAGGTTTTATCTTAGTTTAACAAAACAGTTTTTGTGGTACTTTACTAACTTAAGGTAGAGAAAAAAAAAAATACATTTTAATAGACTGAAATACAACAAGTTGTTAGGGTTAGCGATTTTTCATAAGAATCAGATCAAAATTTTTTGAACACTTGATACTTTCTATAAATGATTTCAAGCTCTGATGAAAGATATCCAGGTCCTTACTCAGACAATTAAATTTTCGACACATTCGGATCAATGGGCTATTATGCGAAACATTATTTTTAGCCAAAGGTATATGGAAAAGATGTTGACTGCGGTTAGACCTAGATACAAATCTCAATGAAACATGCTGTAAGATGTCAGAATCAAGAGTAGAATAACTATTTTATGCAATGTTGAGAGGTCACTTAGATGCCGACGTTTGTAAAGTGGTTCCAAATTAAACCTATCAAGTCTGTCATCATATGATGCAAGATACTTACCTAGACCCATCTTAAAACTGAGGTTTCGAATAAACCGTTTCTGGATCGACTCAAGCCTGTTAATATGGTTTTCATAGTAGGGTGACCATATGACACAACAATATTCGAGAATACTTCTCACGAGAGAAGTATATAGAATAATTAAACTTTTACTTCTTCGGAACGGCTTGGTAACTCGATTTATAAAACCTAAGGTTTTCCTCGCTTTTAGGTGAATTGCATCATAATGGTAACTAAAAGAAAGTTTAGAGTCAAACCAAACGCCCAAATCACGC
Source organism: Catoptria pinella (assembly GCA_963556745.1). Classification (NCBI taxonomy): domain Eukaryota; kingdom Metazoa; phylum Arthropoda; class Insecta; order Lepidoptera; family Crambidae; genus Catoptria; species Catoptria pinella. Next base: position 14,324,130 of record OY750765.1, read on the forward strand.
ACTATATTCACATGCTCTAGTGGGGTACTAAGGATTTTGTATGGAAAGACTATCACATTTCTTTTTTTGGTGAATTTGATGACTAGACATTTTTTTATGTTTAAAGACATATTATTAGAAACGCACCAGTTTACAAGAGTGTTAATATCCGATTGAAGTTCAACACAATCCATAACAGATGTTATGTGCTTAAATATTTTCAAATCATCAGCAAAAGCCAGACATTCACAGTTAAACGAAGCAAGTAAATCATTCACAAAAACCAAAAACAGTAAAGGTCCTAGGTTCGATCCCTGAGGAACTCCGGACTCTGCAATAAATGGTACAGATTCATGCCCTCCAATTGTCACAATTTGAGAACGATTTTCCAAATATGAACGCAGCCACTGTAATATAGTACCGTGTATACCTAGGTGCTCGGCTTTAATACATAGTATAGCATGATCAACACGATCAAATGCTTTTGCAAAATCAGTATAAACAGCATCCACTTGTCCAGTTTGATCAAAAACAGTAGTTAAGTAATGAGAATAGCTTAACAAGTTTGTAGTAGTGGATCGAGACCTTATAAACCCATGCTGATTGGGGCTAATTATTTGTTTAAGGTGTGCATACATATAGTCGTATATTATGCTCTCAAAGATCTTTGCAAAGCAACTTAAGATGCTAATTGGTCTGTAATTTGATATGTCCCGTCTATCACCCGATTTATGAATGGGTACGATTTTCGCAATTTTCCATAAATCAGGGAAAGTACCACTGCTTAGGGATTTATTGAAAATTATTCCTATAGGTCGCACCAGAGCTCTACAGCATCGGCTAACAAATACAGGCGGTATTCCATCAGGACCTGCACCCTTGCTTATATCGATTGACTTGATGCGCGATTTGATTTCCTTGTCAGCAATATAAATCGAGGCAAGAGTGGTTGTGTTCTGCTTAAAATTAGGAGTATATACCGTCTGGCATGGACTACTGTAGACCGCAGAAAAACACTTCGAAAAAAGATTAGCAATATTTACACCACCCTCAGCTGATTGATCTTCATAAAAGAGTTTGTCTGGATAGCTATTTGTCACTTTTTTGGACTTAGTGAATCTCCAGAATGCCTTAACATCATTAGCGAGGTTGTCCTCTGTGCGATTTATATCTTGGTTTGCTTCATACCTTAGAGACCGCTCCTTCCATGTTGTTGTTAACGGGTCCGAGTCTAAAAAGCATTCTATCACCTCTGGCGTCCCGCAAGGCTCACATTTAGGTCCGGTTCTTTTTAATCTATTTATAAACGACGCTGTTTCATCGTTTGTATCTTCCCAAGTTTTCATGTATGCTGATGATCTGAAGTTTGCTAGAGTTATTGACTGTAAACTAGATGCGAAACTTCTCCAAGCGGATCTTGATCGATTCATTGAATGGTGTGATAATAACAAAATGCATCTCAATTCAAAAAAGTGCTTCCATGTCAAATTTACACGGAAAGGTATACCAATCGATTCGAACTATTACATAGGCAATGACTTGATTCAAGAGTCAGATACTATTCGAGATCTTGGAGTTATATTTGACAAAAAAGCTACGTTTGTCCCACATATAGAAAGTATAGTGAGTAAAGCATCAAGAGCGTTGGGATTTGTCTTAAGAAATGTTAGGGATTTCCGGCATGCGGCGACAAAAAAGCTAGTCTACAATAGTCTGGTCAGGGGCATCCTGGAATATTGCAGTGTAGTTTGGAGACCGCATTACTCAACACACTCCTTAAGACTAGAACGAGTGCAAAAACGATTCCTTTGGCACCTTACCTATTCCGTAGGTAAAGCTAAACGAATTCGTTCGTACAAATCTAGACTGCAATATTTTCGGATGAATTCCTTGTCAGTGCGCCGGGAACTAATAGATTTGCTTACTTTTTACAAGTTAATTAGAGGTAAAATAAATAGTCCTAGTTTATTAAGTCTTTTTAAATTTCGAGCCCCTACTAGAATGCCTCGCGGTACTATAACCCCCTTGTGCCCTCCATTGCGTAGAACAGTCTTAGGTTCGAATTCCCCAGTATCCAGGCTTTGCAGAACTCTGAACTCGTGCAGTGATCTGATTGACATCCATTTTGATTCGTATCCCAAATTTTACAAAACTGTTTTAGAATATTTAAATAGTCATTTTTAGTTTTGATTGCTATTGCTAATATGTGCTTTTTTATTTTTTTTTTATTGTTTTTTATTTTATTTTATTATTATTATTTTTTTTAGTTAAGTAATAATTCACCGTGTGTACAGCTTTGTGCAAGCTGAGTTAACCTTTAAGTATCTGTTACATTTAAGTACTTGGTAATAATTATGTATATAAACATGTTTCAATGTACACAGATGTTGGTTGACCTAATAAATAAATAAATAAATAAATAAATTTTAACTTTTTAAGAGTTAGCTTTTTTGTATGGGGGGTTTTTATTAAGAGTTAGTTTTTTGTGTCGCGGGTTTTTTAATTTTGGCGGTAATTTTTTTTGCCACCATTTTGTTTTTTTTATTGCACCTATTTTAATATCATTGAAGTAACACGGTACCAAATTCCGAATGGATCGGACATATGGAAGTTAGTCAGATCCCCTCATCAACTAGAAAAGAGCTTATGATCTTCAAACGGCTGATCAGGTCATAGTTACCTTACCATGTTCATTCAATGTCATTGAAGTAACACGGTACCAAATTTCGAATCGATCGAACATATGGAAGATAAGCAGATCCCCTCATCAACTAGAAAAGAGCTGATGATCTTCAAACGGCTGATCAGGTCATGGCTACCTTACCATGTTTTTCAATGTCATTGAAGTAACATGGTACTAAATTCCGAATCGATCAGACATATGGAAGTTAGTCAGATCCACTCATCAACTTAAAATGAGCTGATGATCTTCAAATGGCTGAACAAATTTTTATGAAACATGACTAAGAACACTCGGTATAAAATTATCTTACACACAAAAAAAAACTAAACCAAAATCAAAGAACAAAAAGCGACAAAAATACCTACTATAAATCTTGACGTTACAATGAAAAATTCAAGAAAAATGTAATACGCCATCAATTAGTCGTCAATCAGAAACAAACTTAAAATATTTCAAATAACTAGAGAATTTCAAACATGAGGAAAATAATAAAGGTAATTGCAAACAAACCGAACAGCACGTCGCGTTTCGAGCCTTCCAAATTAGTGCGTGGACCTGTTCGTCCAATCAGCGTGAAACTCATCAGCGTTATACTTTAGAACGCCAAAACAAATTAAAATAAATTAAACTCCGTGTGCAATGTGCCAATGCATTCGCACTTACGCTATTTCTGTCCGCCAAGAAGAACGTGACTTTTGATCCTTCGGCGCAATTACGGTGAAATTTACGTGGACAAAAACCGACGGCCGGTTAATAGATACGGTGGGCGAAGGGCATTATTCTCGGCGGAGGCGTTTTTGCACCGCTAACGGTACCGCCGATAGTGGGAACCTTTGAGGGGACCCGCGAGCCCGCGACCCACACTCGAGTGTGCTACTCGCTTCTGCTATCAATCAGGTGAAGGCTGTTTTATATTTAACGCTTTGTGAGTAAACAATGGTTTCGAATAAACATCTAAACCTGAGTAGGGTAATCCCTGCGGGTCTGCATAACAACTTTTTATTGGAAGTGACTTTTTATGTCAATATTTATAAAGTAAGTTAGTAACTTTCGCATTAAATTGCAAAGAACGCAAACAGTTCAGTATGACTGGGATAAGCTAAACGTTAAACCTGAGGTTTTTATGTATGTCGTAAGCGAAGGGCACACACTACGAAGGCTCGCTGTGTAGGTATGAATGTAAATGGCCGTCTTGAACAAAGGTAATGTGAGTGGGTGAAACTGTTATGTAAATGCCGGGAGAGGCTGCGGGTGCGGGTGCTGGCGCGCGGAAGACGCGGCCTTATCGACCTCCCCCCTCCGCCGCCCCCGCGACCCGCGCGAATTTACAATGTCCCGCGTCGCCCCCGCCCCACACCACGCCGCCGCCCGCTGCCTCCCCGCACAGCCTAATCTTAACCCTCCACGCCGGAGATAGAGCTCACTTCCATTTTCCGGCCAGATCCGAACGCTAGTGTGCGTGAGATTTTCTCGCCTGGAAATTCTAATGCGCCGCGCGACTGCGATAAAAAATGAGCGGCTCGGGAAACGTGAATACATTAAGGAGCGAGACGGAGCGCGCCCGCCCCGCCCCCGCCACCCGCCTATGTGTTTTACACTACTTTATATTTTGATTCCGTCTGAAAAAGGGACGGAGGCTCGCGTTATGTACCGACGGTTTTACGCCTGTTAAATATGTATCTCAACAGCGCACCCCTCTTAAACGATCTTAAGATCATTTTGTAGCCGATAAACTTAATAAGATTAACATAGCACACCCCGTCTGCTAGTGTTTTTTATCGCCAGTGCTATTAGTTTAATTAATTGTAGTGAAGCATCTGATGATAGGAATTAGCCTATTAGGCGAGCGATAGAAGTTATAATAAAAGAGCGTGTGAATCTAACGGCTAATTAGTTCCGGCGCGGCGGGCCGGCGTTAGAGGCGGGCGCGCGGTAATTGGAGCAAAAAGCACGGGCGACAAAGGGTTGTTTTTGTGGCGCGCGCGACCTTGCGTTTTTCCGCGCACCTGTGCCGCGGAAGGGTTACCGCGTGCCGCAGATTACGGCGCGACCGGGCCTCGCCCGCTACCTGACACATGTTTTGTCAACATTCAATGAAGGGGTGAATCGCTTTTTAAGGAGCAAGAAAGGGTTTGACTATTTTTTTAACTTTTGTGTGATCCTTAAGGTGGATTAGTGGCACTTATGTACATCTTGGTGGTCTGTTATGTTGTCTTTTATTTGATTTAAAAGACACCATAACAATGAGAAAAACAAGATGAATCTGACGAATTAAAACCAAAACGTGAAAGGAAATTCGTGTACACTTAGCCGTTTTTCTTTCATCACTGAACGTATCACATAAACGTACTAAACGGCTACGGTGACTGCGAAAGATTCCGCCTTTACTGACGCACGTGTTGCTCCACTTGGCTGTGGTTTATAGGAATGTACTTACAATAAATGTACGTCATTATCATAGGTGTGTAACATTATGTCGTACGTTGCAGCGGCGGCGCGTGGGCTGGATGGAGTACCCGTCGTCGCGGCTGCACCAACTCCTGCGCCGCGCCTGCCGCGCGCCGCCCCGCCCCAGCCCCCGCCCCCGCCCCCGCACGCGCCCCACAGTCATCACAGGTGAGGACCGAATAAACTAAACCCCCTATTAACATCACCATCAACTGAATAGTCGGGCCGGGCACCATTATTAAACTGTTCAGTTTCAGACAAAAAATTTGGAATTGTAATAATAAATAAGTTCTGGGACAACATTATAGACATGCCCTGGGTCCTTATTCACAACTTATCGAAAACTTTTTGTGTTCGATGCTATGCTTTCCATATATTTACTCTGTTTTCCGTATTCGAAATGTAAATTTTCTTCCCAACGAATACCATCCCCCTGATACCAAATAGCTGTCGGGAATGAATCCGCAAATTATAGTCTTCGTTCCAAATCCAACTGTCAAAAGTTACCCATAAGGAAGGCCTGTACCCCAGCAGTGGGGACATTAAAAATGGCTGATGGTCTGGTCTAACATGTTTATTTAACCTCCATTACTCAATGAAAACAACATCAAACAATAACAAGGCTAAAAAAAAATATTAAATTTATTTAAATTTTCAAGTGAAAATTGTATATAAGCTACACAATTTTTATCACTTTCCAACAATGACCTTACTCGAAAACGTCAGATAAAAATACAGTGAATTATTTACGTGGAAATACATACTTACGTAAATTTGCTTTTGAAAAACACCGTGTGTTCATTCAATAAAGCCTTCCGGCGATAAAACGCGTGTTTTTCAGCGGAGGCTTCCGTGCGCCCGCTTCATATGGCGCTGCCAGTTTTTCTGTCGTCCGTATGATGATGTCACTTGGCAGATGCCACCGAAACCTATGGTTACCGGTTTGATCACCAACGTCCGGCGGTTAATAGGTGAATTGAATTATAGCTGTAATTAATGGAAGCTTAATCGAGACTTTGTAAAAGGAAAACGTACAGAAAATTGTTTGTAAAGAGAGATAGTTTCATAATATTTTATTTTGTAAGCAGTGAGTTATAACAACAAAGAGCTAGGAATTTTACACGTTGCATTTTCAATTACCCGTAAAATTATTTTGATATTCAATTGTCTGGAATCCTATTTCATCATTTCATTTTTTGCCAAAGTGGAATTCATTCTTAAACGTTCATAACTATTTTGTAAACTTAATTACTTTACCAGTTTTTCTCAACCTGATTACCATGAAAATATTGCCATCTTAGTATTGTATTTTTTTAATTGTCGACTGACGTAATTGGGTATTGTTACAAATAGGTCGTCAGGAATCAGTTTCATTACGCAACTCTGACGTTAAACATCGAGCGCCAACTATACTTGATTATGACTCTATCATCATTTAATGAGACAAGCTTTGACGAGAACCACATATCAGCTCTTTAAAAATTCATGCAATTTATATAAAAGTGCTACATAAGTATAAAGTTATATTTATTTATATCACATGAAAATTTCCAGAAACCTTTTAGCTCTTTGTGTCTGATATGCAGTGCATGGTGATAATGTGTATAGCATAGTCAACTTCAATATCTTCCACCTACAAAAGCGTGAAGATACATAGAAAAGGAGTACCTTGATCATTATTTATATTGTCGTTAGTAAATGTTAACTTGTCAGTTGTTATTTTCACTGATTTTGAAGATGAAGCTAAACTATGAAGGTTGAATGGGAAAGCGCTTAGTTGGTACAGCAATATCAATCGGTTGCTTCGACAGTTGGTACCGGCCAGTGTCCAGAGCGGGTAGCATAGGCGATAAGCACATGCCTGCAGCGCGACAGTTGCGCACGCGCTGCTACACGCATCTGACGCTCACATATCACAGGCTTAGCGATGCTGGATGAGACTTTTATATTCTTGATATGTTGTCTAAGAAGTCGTTACTGAAGTAGAAGACAGTTAAGACTGATTAGCCATTTATTGCAACAAATAGCTAGACGGCATATATCCAAAAACATCTGGGCCTACGTAACCTAAGCAGAAGATTTTGAGAAACACTAAGTTTATTTAGTATGTTTTAAATGATTACATTTATATTTTTATGGGCTGTTGTTTTTTTTCACACATATCTTGAAATCTCTTCCAGTTGCTCTATAAAACCGTTAGCAGATATTTGGGTGCGAAATAAATCTGCATGCGTTGGAGTGCGAGCGGGGCACGGGGCGCGCGGGCCAGGTGCGTGGGCGGCAGATGTCGCGGCTGTGACCCATATATCACCCATTGTGACCCTCTGCCCCCTACCCCGCACACGTGCCATTCCAGCCATACCTAGAGATGTTATGAAATTTTAGATCTGGATACGGATCGGATATAGGTACAAGTAACATTATACCTGCTTTAGCTATGTACTGTTACTGATTGAAAATTAATTTATTCGGAATACAACTTTAAGCTATCAGACTGGTATTTAATTCTTTAACGTACTTTGAATCCTTCTTTTTTATTACTAGCGCAATAGCCTCCTCCAATCAAAACTTCATCATATTGTTTCAAATTAAAACTTCGTCCCTATCCAATATTACACAAAACTTATTTAACAGATGGTTACGGTTTCGGATAGACATTTGTTTCGGATATCCAAAATCGGTTACGGTTACCGAGCTACGTAACATCTCTGGTCCATCCCCTAATGACGCATTAGCATGGAGATGGCGGGTCAATCGCCACTCCAGCACAAAGGCTGCGCCCGCGCACCCGCGGCTGTCACAATGACATGGCTCCATTCAACCATTGTTGGAACATAGGAACGCTTTCAAATTGTATGCCAGAAGTGTTAACGGAACCGTTTACCGTAATGTATAGTTTTATTTTTGACTACGAAATTTTACTCCACGTTATTGATTTATTGAATCTTACCCAATAGATCTTGTAAAAAGTTACTTTTTTTTTGTAATATACGGAGAACTATTTCTGTTCATTTGTTTAAGTTACAGTCTCATCTGAGATGAACAGAGTTTGTTTCTCTACCTACTTTCCTTTTTCAGTAAAGCATTGATCAATTAACAACGCATAAATAGTAATTAAAACATTGTTCCGGCTGCTTTAAGCTTATAATTTTAAACTATTGATATAACTAACCATATTTTACGGCCGCTGTTAAATAATAGAATTTATTTTCATTTCAGTAGGTAAATTTAGCTGTGGAGCAGGTAGTTCCTATTACTATACATATATTTCTCATTATTCAACGTTTTTAACTGAATTGAATTTCATAAACCATCAGCCATAATCCACGAGAATGCAGATTAACCAAAGAAAAACATTAACTAAATTCTTGAAAAAATAAATAAATTAACAAAACTAAAAACTCGTCTGCATCAAAAGACAAGTCAACTGAAAAAAATGGAAACAAGATCAAATATAAAAGTCACTCTTGCAGTCGGGTGATCAGGAATGCTACGACGTATTTGACTTTTATTTAGTAGTGGCTCGACATTTATGAATATTTTTCGAAATGGCTGAAGTGTGACTTTCCCCATATCTCCGCCATTTTGAAAAATATCGAAAACTGAATCAACAAAAAAGTTCTATATAATTATAGAACCTGCTCACAAATTTCAGGAAACAGACGGATAGCCGGAAAGCCGGACAGCCAGACAGGCATGCGAAAGCATTTTTGCCCAAGCTGAAACGGAGACGCTTCGCTCGCACTTGGCGCTCGCTCGGTCAATAAGTGATAGTAAATGTAATTGATACATTGCAGAAGATTTGGTTTCTCTCGTGAAAGCAATAACGGTTGCGTGTGGAGAGTGAGCGAGGTGCTGGCCGCGGCCCAACCGGGGTGCCGATGCCGCGACGGCACTACATTTTAGCTGGAGCTGAACTTATTTTAATCTCGTGTATAAGGAATAGCTTTTGCGTGCGGTATATAATAGGTATTCAAGATACGCGCGAAAAACATAACCCTTTCCTTGCAGTCGGGTAAAAAATACAAAAACGTTTGATCAATCACTACCACAAATTGTTGTTGTTATGCAGTAATAAGAAAGTTCAAAATTATTCAATGAGCGACAAATCACAAAAAATATTTGCCATCATTTCGTGAAGTTACCCGCATAAGTTACTACTATTTTCGTACTGAATGACTAGGCAAAATCTATTATGAAAAGCTTATCACAAAATTTGAAGAAAAAAGCAACACATTTTAATAAATAACAAACAAAACTGTCAAAAATGTGAATTGTAAAGAAAAGAAATGTTTTTTTTTACATAAACTAGAATAGTTATTTATAGTTTTTACAAGTCAAATATCGCCTTTTCACCGCTACACTTCAATCAGTCTGAGAGGGTGTCACTTGTTCATTCGCAAGCAGGTGGCGCACGCGCACCATTGTTGGCAGAATTCTGTGATTCTAATTTAAGGTGGATATCCCACCGAAAGTAGCGCCCTCAAAGGTTTTTATTTTATAACTTGTAATTAGAAAAAGATTTAAATAAAACTTTACGTGGAATTTTTGGAACTGCGGACATTGGAATAATGCTTACTGCAATGATCTTATAACACTGTGATAAATTCAAAATTCAAAACTCATTTACTCAAACTAAGCTGTTACAAGCACTGTTGTGAATGTCAAAGAAGCTACGCCATCGGTTCGCGCGCCCTAAGCGGGTACCTTGTAAGTATTGATGACTTGGGCCATCATATTGTGTTGAGTCAGGTAGTTAGTAGATTACTTTAAATAATGATTTTAGAATTTTCTCTTGTCAGTTTAGCAATTTCAAATTATTCTTGAACGTCTAGAAAAATACTTCAGAAAAATTACTTAAAAGGAAAATATATGAACTCTCGTTTAATTTTCCAGAAATGTAAATAAAGATTTTAAAATATCCAAGTTCTGTGATCTGTTTCCCTGTTAAACCAAATTTTTTGTCCAGCAAATCCCATGTTCCAGTATATTCAGATCCCATGCTGTTTATAATATGATTGTCTAACGATAGTGTCTGGGTTTCGTGCATTTTCGGTTATTTGTAATTCGGTAACACGATTAAGGAAGAGTATATATATATTAATGAATGAATATTACGAGATGTTAATAGTTGTATACTGATAGAGCAGATATTTCTTCAATACTATGAGTATATTTTGTATGAAGGTGAACATTTAGTGTGGTTCAGATGTGGGCCACCGGACGGCGGATGTTTCGGTGGCGGCGTGTTGTCAATGTATTAATTAGTTTGGGCAAGGTTGGCGGGTTCAAGTTCAGCCAGCCGGGTCAACGACCCCGCCCAGCCTCCGCGCTCTCTCGCCGCCCGCCAGCCACACGCATCTCACTACAAAGCTTTCAGGGCCTTTAGTCCAAAAATCAGGTAAAGCTATCTATTCCAACTTTATTTATACGTAGTTTTGTTGAAAAAAAAAGTCTGGAAGGATACCAGAGTTGGGAGTTGTAAGGCAAACAGTGCTAACAATGCATTTTCAACATGGTCATACCCGCACGATTCAGGCGAGTTTTTGTGTGCGTTCCTCGAAGAGGCGAGCGTGGAGGGCCGGCGGGCGGCGAGAGGCTCTGCTCGCTCGTATGTAAAGCGGCTCGCGGAGGAAAATCCATAACGGCACGCGGAAAACCCTTTTAATATACGGCACGTAAATAAGAGTAGCGGCGATGCAGGGGCGGGGGGGCGCGGGGCGGCGGCGGGCGGAGCGCCGCCATTGGCTCGCGGGCGCGCTCCGCCCCCGCCCGCGTCTAAAAAAATCCTCGGAAAAAAGCGGCGATCGCGCGGCAGTGTCTCACGGACGCGCTCGGTGGGCGGACGCTCGCACCGGAGAGACGGCGCGACCCACGATCGGCGGCCGCGGCCGCGCCATGCCCGCGCTGGCCCTGCGCGACCAGCCGCTCGACTGCTCCATGCGCCTGCGCGACCTGCCCGCCTGGCCGCCGCCGCGCCCGCACCGACACGGTCAGTAGCCGTGCTGTGCCCGCTCACACCCAGTGCCTAGTGTCGCAGTGATCCGTACTCGCCCAAATGCCGCCGTCGGCTCCCGCGGTCTCGTCTCACCGGTGTTTTCGACTCCTGCGGGTTGTTGATAAACAGAAAGTGATTCGTGAAGACCCACTCGGCCGCGTCGAAGGAGCTCCATTCACGGAGTCATTGTAGTCTGTCCGATAAAGCCCGCGCGCCTTTATCCCGCGACCCCTCGTCCGAGAGCCGTGTCTCGGGGGTCAGATTGAGAGTTTATTGTTATCCCTCTAAACCCCGACGTGCGTTACTTATACAAATTCGACCTCACAATAGATAATCTGTCAACAGACCTAAAATATAGTACCCTATGTTTTGACCGTCCGTATTAGATTAGTTAAAAGCCTTTTTTAATCACTGCTGAAAAGAAATAAGTAGTGTTACTTAAAATTACTTAAAGTTTTATTGAAGTAACCTGTGTTTAGTGTGTGTCGTTCCTCATCAATGTGGAAGTCTTCAAGCCTGGAGGAATAGGTATCTCATCATCACCGACCGCATCATCACCGCCTGCCACCGGGCGAGATGGCGGTGAAACGTGAGCTAATACTATGAAAAATCAACAAAGTTACTTATTTTTGAAAACTATATCGATATCAAATAACTTGCTCCATCACATTCTTTTATAGGGTTTAACTCATGAGTTTATTAAAGCCACCATGATTGATGCCGAACTGAGCCACCAACTTTGAAAAGTTTTTGATGAACAAAAACATTTTATTTCCCAATATTGTATTTTCATGTATTGTGTTTTATGGAACTTTAGATATTAGCATCGAATTTTGTTAATAAACGTTCATAATTCTGCTTCTAAAATTAATTTTAAAAACAAACTTATCAGTTTTCGTTACATTTCTATGCTCTTGTGTTTTATGAGTTTTCATAAATGAGCATTGCTTTGGTTATCTAAATAACAGATGCGAGGAGGTCATTCGGCCGTAATCCCGCGTCTCCGCGGCGTGATTTAGCGCGGGTCCGGCCGGAGGGTCGCCGCGGGCCCGCAGCCCTCGCGAGCCCCACAAATAATATTAACTCTCTTTACACTCGCTGTCACCTCGCCTGCTCTCAACTCATGTGCAAAACGATTCCTTTGACACGCCCCGCATACACTTCACCTTTTTATTATGGATTCGACAACCCATTTTCTATTAGGGTTGTCGTGCCCTTAATAATTATTCTGATAAATCTATGTTATCTATGAATCAACAGTAGATGTCGTAATTGGTTTTTTAGTAAAATTGATACATTATTACTGTTGTCTGAATAACACAAATTAAATAATCTACAGCTAAATGCGGATGAAATAAATATAATAAATTCTCATAGTTAGTGACAATAATGGGACCCATAAATATTAGTCCTATATTGTCACGTTATAATGTCTCCATCCATTCTATTGAAACAATAGAATCGTAATTTTGTTCAAGCCAGCATCAAATTATAATGAAATTAGATTGGTGGCAAATCACTATATTCGTAAGGTAATCGATGTAAAATGTGAGAGCTGTTGTAAAGGTAATTTGATTGTAATAATGTCATCTAAGTAAGTGAATTAGTGGTGATGGGGTCACGCGTAGTTTGCGGAGTAATGAGACGTCGAGAACCGGCGCGGGCGCCGAGCTGCCGGGGCGCGCCGGGGCCCGCCGGGGCCCGCGCCCCGCCCGCCTGAGAATGCCGTGAACTTTACGTTCGAACCGACAAATACACCGCCGCGTAATCATATTTGACCATAGCACGACACCTGCTCACGTAATTAGGCACCTAATTTTGCATCTGTTACGATATAATGATGGTCGGTTTGTGTAATATAACGTATGTCCCATGCAACCTGTAGTAGTTGAGAGACAATAACAAAGCTAATAAAATTGCAGAACTAGAATACTTTACTATATTATTTTAAAAGTTAACGTCATAAATTCTGTTAAAATAAAAGAATTTATTAATATTATATTAATAACTTAATTGTCTTTATTTATTAAACGGTAACATGTTTAAATAATATTGAGCTCAATTTATGTTTTGCCAAAAGACAATGGATCTTTCAATAACATTAATTAGCTTACTTCATCAAAGGTGTAAGTTTTATGAAACCAAAAATCACAAAAATATAATTACAAAAGTTCTTAAAATTCATACTTATTATCAAACGTTAACAATTCTGCGTTAGGTTTGCTAACTAAAAGTACAAATTAATAATGAATCAACGTTTTCATTAGTTTTCATACACAACGTTATTACATTTTTCACCCTTGACATCATTCAATTGTGTTGTGGCATGTGTGTGTGCGTTGTGGCATTAAACAATTTATTTTTCCATTTTAGATCGGTATAAATATTGGGAAATCTAAAATACTTAAATTTAAGTTTGTAGAGAAAAATTAAATTTTGTAGAGAAACCAATGAAAATTGGTTAATTAAAATTAATCACGCGTTTTAATCTCAAAAATAATTTAACAGACACGATGACAAATGTATGTTTGCTTTATGCAAATCACATATGTTATCACACAGCACTCCGCGCGCCTCTTATACTAATGTAGAGTCTATAAAAGTTATCTCTATGCCTCATAAAACTTATAAAATTAGCTCGAGCCAAGTTTTCATTTAAGCTGTAAATATGTTTATATACGAGCCGGCGGCGTCTGCGCAGCAGTACTGGAGGTTTACGTAGCGTGACCCGCGGCGCCGCGCGCTGCATCGCTCGCGTCGTCTGGATCATATTGGCTTAAGGCGCTATACGACTCAAGCGAGACAGCAATGAGAAAACGACGCGCGCGGAAGAGAGACCGATTTGCCAGATTAGGCGATGGGCCCTCAGTTCAGATGCACATGAAAAAATCACGAAATCAATTCATATTAAATACCTATAGCGATTAAAGAAATATGCTTCTACACGATTGTGAATATTTATGATACATATTACTTAAAGCAATCTCTACTTGAATACCTAATGTTGTTTCTAAATAATTTTAAACTTTAGAATTTATTAGAGGTATTTTCGAAATCAAAATGTACCGAGCCAAAATCATTGAATCGTGTTTCTGGTTCAATACGTGTCTGGATAGAGATATAAAGAAATATTTATATATATTATCTTAATTTCAGATCCGTAGGATCTTTGAGCGACCTTTGGCATTACATGAACAAGTGTTAATTTTCTTTAACCCTCACCTTAATTCGCATAGTGACATGCCTGCGCGAGCGCACTTCTTGGCGACATAGTACATGATCATGAAGCTCCATTGTAGTGCACTGCAGGTCGAAGCTTCCGCCATAATCTCCACGCTTCACAGGCAGGTCAGAAATCTCACTGTTAGATCGTTTTCGGAAAAGCAATGTAGCTCATTCTCTAGTGTAAGGCTAACCGCACACACGCAATATTATTGGCAATAATTTGCATATTGAAAATAATATTGTGTGTTTGAGGGCGGTATTATGTCAGTATTGAATCGTTTTGTTCAATATTATTGTTGCCAATATTATTGTGTTTGTGCGGTTAGCCTTAGATATACTGCTTCTAAGTCATTAGTCGCCTTAACAAGTGGAGAGATTTTTTCTTCCACGGCAGCCACACACTTAGCGACACAATGACACAACGAATGATGCAAATTTGGAAATTGTTTGTGTCGCGGCGCCCGCGCAGGCAGTGGCCGTCCTTATTACTACTATTATGCCACCCTCGCCTCGGCCGAGCGCCTCAATAACACCCGGCGACCGAGCATTATTTTTATTGAAATGAGATGCATTACGATTGCAATCATCCTATTACACATTGTAATTTCTCAGAAGTTTGTGTGTAGTGTAACCTTAAATTTTATGACAAAATTTTCATAAAACAAATGTACAAAATTGCTTCCTTTTTAACCGACTTCAAAAAAGGAGGAGGTTCTCAAGTCGACGGTTTTTTTTTTTATTTTTTTATGTATGTTTTAACATAACTTCACCAGTTGTTAACCGATTTCAATTATTCTTTATTTTATTTGAAAGAAAATAGTTCGTGTGTGGTTCCATAAAAAAATTGCAGTGATCTGGATAGTAGTTTTTTCATAATCCTAAAAAATATAAATTATTTAGCTTACCATCGCACGAGTTTTTACGGATTTTCAGGTATAACTTCTTTTGTTATGCTAAAATTAAGGGAAACAGACATAAAAGTGCTTCGAAAGACAATACGGGTAATCCAATTATTTAAGCACTGGCTTTTGCCCGCGACTTCGTTCGCATGGAAATAGTTTTTATGGCAGTTTAGCTTTTGCCCGCGACTTACAACAAGGTGACCAGTTTATGATTTACGTATTATTAATGTATTGTTATTATTATTTATTATTAATGATAAATACCTAACTTAATTTTATGCATCACTCGCGAACATTATATTTTTTCTGGACGAAACCCTCTGGATACCCTTTTTAACCGACTGAAAAAAAGGAAGAAGTTCTTAATTTGGTTGTATGTTTTTTATCGTTGTTCGCGCGTATCTTTGACATTTGTGGACCGATTTTGATGATTATTTTTTGTATGATTAAATTATTTTGCGAGATCCCCTTTATATTTTTTAAATCAATTGAGTAGTTTTTAAGTAATCCTGAAAATATTATGGTTTTGGGTTAACTACCTTGATGATTTCTTTGTTTATGAACGGAATAAGATGATTATTTTTTTGTTGGAAAAGGGATACCTTAATTGTTGTAGTAAGTACTTTTATTTCATTGAGATTGGACTTTGCACTTTGAAGATACCCAAGGAAACTCTTCAAAGTCAAATAGGATATACGTATAGTGATTGAGATGTTGGTAGGTTTATGACAATCCAAAATAAATCGAGCTTTGGTTCTGAACTATACTTGGACTACAAAGGCACAACGGAACTCTTTAAAAACAAACAGCGTAAATTTGGAAATTGAGTTAAAGGCATTGTTACATTGAATATAAAGTTAAAAAATATTTACATGCCACAAAAAAAATGAAAAAGCTTTTTAAAAAAATGAAAAGATCCTTCAAAAACCTAAAACAAAAACAGATTCAAAATGAAATAGCTCTAAAAAGCAGGAAATAATAATATTCAAATCATTGGATACGCATATCAATTTTTAATAAAGTTTGAAAGAGGATATTTTAAGGATGATACGATTTTAATTTTATTGGCATTGGACCTTGGATTTTCAAGATACACGAGGGAACTCTCCAAAATCAAATAGGAACTGTATTGCTGTGATTGAAATATTTGTAGGTTTATGACAATCAAAAACAAGGTAGGTACCTAACCACGGTAAATAAATCTTTAGAATTATTTACCGTGTCTTAACTATGATCAACGTTCTGGACTAAATTTCAGACACAACAACAACACAACGGAACTCCATTACAAAAAACAGCGCGAATGTAGAAATTGAGTTATATATAACTTTATTTACATTTACAATGTCATCACTTACATACCACATAAAAGTTGAAAATAAATAATATGTTTAAAAAAAAGTATATCCTCCTTCAAAAAACTCTTAAAAACAGCTTTAAAAACCAAGAAATAATTATTAAAATCTGCATATTGTTTAAATTTAAAGAACGTCAAATGAAGTCGGATGGGACTTTTACAAATAAAAAAACCAATAATTTCCTCCGGCCCCACCCGACTTCATTTGACGTTATTAAAATTTAGATATCATTGCAGATTTAAATATTATTTTTGTTATTTTTATTATACTTTATTAATAGCTTTTTTTAAGGGTTTTTTGAAGGAGGCTTACTTTTTGTTAGTAAAACTTATACATGCGTATTCAATGATTTGAATTTTATTCCTTGCTTTTCAGAGCTATTTAATTTTGAAGTGGTTTATATTTATATTTTTAGGTTTTTGAAAGAGTTTTTCCTTTTTTTCTGTACCCTTGTAAAATATGTTTTCAAAATTTCATGATGATCGGTTCAGTAGTTAGGACGTAACAAACAAACAAAACTTTCGCATTTATAATATTTAGTAAGCAAGTAATGATGGTGACCTGTCGTGGTGTGCTGTCAGTGTGTGTGGGCGCGTCACCGCGGTTTGATTAGTATGTAGAAAGCCGCATTTGTGAGGCAAATCGTCGCACAATCTCACGACATACATTATCGGAGTGAAATTCAATGTTCTTGCCTCTGTCTGTCATAATATTGATTTGGATTTTTGTAAGTGTTACTTTTTAACATAACTGTGATTGTAATGACTGGAAATATAACAAACCAATTTGATTTTTGTCTCTTGATTAAATATAAAACCAAATATCTAATTAAAGTTGTTCTGCTTAATTAGATTTCAATATTTTCAATGCTATGCTACAATTTCAAGATTGAAATGTTCGTAAAGGATGCTATAATGCCCGCATTAATTATTGCATTAATTAAATTAATGAGCCCAACCATTTTCTAAATTTTTAGGGTTCCGTACCTCAAAAGGGAAAAATGGAACCCTTATAGAATCACTTTGTTGTTCGTCTGTCTGTCTGACCGTCTGTCTGTAAAGGCCCTTTATCCCGCGATCGCTTGTAGGTATCGAGTTGAAATCAAAAAACCATACGATAAGGTCTACAGTCCCTTGAATCTGTGAAAAAAAAACGTAAAAAAGATACCGATAGGGCGTTTATGCCGCATATTTCAACAATCTCAAGGGAATCAAAATTTATAGGGTACTTACCGTTGATCTAGTACTTTGAAATTTGGCAAGTAATATCGTCTTATACTACAAGTACAGGGAAAAATCTGGAAACAATACATTTGTAATTAAACCATTAAAAAAATTACAAGTCGGATCTTCGTGTATCAGAGTAGTACCAGGCGGGCGCGCGCGAGCACCTGCACTCCTGTAGTAACATTTAGTACAATAATAACTTGAACTTGTTCCCTTAACCCAATCGATTTCCGTATATAGGGCAATGTTTGTGGTCGCAGCGAAGGTCTGCGTGACCCACAGTCTAGCGGGGGGCGGGGGCGGAGGGGCGGGGGCGGGATGAGACGCAATTAACCACCCGCGGTCACTGACCTCGCCTCTCATTCTTTTCGCCAGTGTGTAATACTGTAATCCGTCGCATCCACAGGTGAAGCAACCCCCTGCCGTTTGGTTGTTTTTGATACAAACTCTTCCTAACTAATTTCTAAATTCGTTCAAAGCCTTCTCCTAATGAATGATGAGTAAGTATTCATATGATCCGTCCATAATTTCACAGTAAACTATTCATAAAAGTGGCTGACGGTCAAAAACTATTCTACCTTTAAGTTAATCTCTGTACTTTGAGCCGACACCAATACATATAAAGTAATATTCGAAACACACTAAATAGGCTTTTTTAAATTGATCCAAAATTATCACAAATAAAGTAAAATCTTAAAATTCGGAATTTTAAGATTTTACTCTGTTCAGTAAATCTCAGGCAATTTTGCCCTTGTTTGTTTGCATTGTAATTTGCAAATAGTCTCTGGCTTCAAGACCAAATGTTTGTGATGCTACACCAACACCCAGCCCCGCTACCTATAGTCCAGTCAGCAGGTACATAAATAAAGGAGTTACCAGGGCCCTATTTAATAAACATGACAATTTGTCACCTGTCATGACAACTTTATAACTATCGCGTCAACCAATTTAAAAAATAGAACAAACTACTCATAGCGACATCGCAATGTAAACTAAATTGTCATGATAAATTCTCACGTTACTAAATAGGGCCCTGGAATCAATTCCCAATTTAATGACGTCGTCTACGCTTTTCCCAAGAAACGAATGGTTTAGAAGATATTAAGTGAAAGTTTGAAAAAATCACTAAATTTCATCAAAATGGCAATTGATTCCAGGTAAAAGTACCTGCCAACTGGACTATGCAAGTCTGTTTTGTAAATGATGATTTAAAATTATTTTTTTCGTAATTGCACATTTCGTTCGTTTGCAAATTATTCTTATGTGATTACATTATTCTAGGGGTGATTTAAATCTTGATCAGAATCACAAGAACAACATCAGTAGTAATAAATTTATCCAAACAATATTAAATTTGACAGATTAAGCTGTCATTTTTGTCTCTCATGAAAAAAACAGACTTTAGTTAGTCCCACCTCGCACCGCTCTCGCCGCACACCTCTCATTTGCATAATGAGCATGCTTTACTCTAATATGTTTCATGCACCAGACCAGTGTAGAGATTATAAAAATGATAAGTAAATCTCGTCTAGATAGAGCCAGCATACATGTGATTCAGATAATTAATTAATACACTTACGTATGAAGTCGGCTTTTCCAAAATATTAACTTTTATCATTATTAAATTAGCTCTACATTTCAAATGGAACTGGAAGTGAAGGAGTTTGTTTTACGTGTTTGATATTTATTTTTATCGCTGATATTAATTATTATTGATTTTATGATTATTTTTGTTAGATTGTTACCAAACTCAAATAGAGTTAATTATAAGAATAAGAAATATTTATTCTGCAAGTAACGCAGTGCATATGTAAAGATCTTAAAATAGGTAATATCCGCTACACGCTACACCAGTGTCAGGTTTGGTGTCAGGCAAGCAGATATAGTAGAGACAAATAATAGTTAAGAGTCTCACCGTTATCAACTGTATTACGTATTTATATTTATGATTTCGCACGTATCAAGCTATCTGGTTTTTTATATAACAATGTTATCGTAATTTAGCAGATACAAATACTAGTATTAATATGAATTTACATGTAATCGATTGACAACAATTATCTCTCAATTGTTTTTTCGTCATTATCGTACGTAATTTCCGGTCGCTATCAGTTTGTCATCAGTCATACGTATTTATGAATGAGTTAGACAATGTTTTTATTATTTACTGAAGTATTGGCTACAATCGTGTGTGTCTGTGAAGGGAGGTAGCCCCTAACGGAGGCGATTCCGTGCGGCGGCGCGCGATAACGACGAGCGCGGGCGATTCGTATGCAGAGGCCGCGGGAGGGGACCTTTCTACTTTCAAATTGGATTTAAACATTGCGAATTACCTCCTTTGATTCGCGGCTGCCAAATGGGGACGATTTATGGAGTAGCGGCCGGCCGTCCCCCGGGAGCTGGCCGGATTATCCGGGGCCGGTATTTCACCCGCGCGATTTACGGCGCCGGCCGTAAGCGATGGCCGCGCGTTCCCGCCGCGTCCCAAACGCCTCGTTTATGCCCGCGCCCGCTGCTTAATGCGACGCCACTTTTTATGCTGATAAAGGGCTACCCCTTTAACGCTCGATTAGGCGACGGGTCGGAATGACAATGTTAAATGCGGACGCGGTAAGACGTGGCCAGGCCTGTGCTGGCGAGTCTCGCCCGCTAGAGGTGATTTTACCAAAAGCTTACAAGAATTTACCAAAAGCTAAAAAGCTTACGTATCGTATGGTTGAAGCATCTTGAACTTAGAAGTTTAAAATAGCGATGTACTGTATTCATAACATGTAGAAGTGCGACGTACGTGAGCTATAAAGTATGCTATGATAAATTGTTTAATGAACAATATTGATCATCGCGATGTACAGAACTTTGAGAGTACCTATATACAAACGAATTAATTATTTCTAACGTTTGGCATCGCAATAACCGATGTACCTATTGTATTTGGATATATAGCAGTAGCAGTCGCTCCAGCTTCTGCACACTTTACGTTGACACAGAAAGCCTTTATCGCGTTTTCTATGTAGGTAGGTATCAGTTTCCATTTCAATTTAATGGCGTATACATTCGGTACCACAGAGTATACCAGTTGGTTCAATTACGTTTTCGTGAAAATATATTTATCTACTAAATAGAAAATCTTTCACATTTTCGGTATTTTTATTATTTATTATTTGTTTTTTTATTATTATTCAAAAAAGGTGGAGGTTCTCAAGTCGACAGTTTTTTTTTCAGTTTGATTGTTAATTTGACATCTTCAGAGAAGTACCATTATTTTGTTACTGCTTCCCTTAAAATTTTCCCTTCCTTTTATGATGATGAACATCTTCACTGACTTTTTATCAGTATTATTTTTAACAAAATTGTTGTAAAGCACATTCAAATTAATTTGTTTACATTCCTCCCTGCGCAAACGCCCATTCTCGGTATCGTACACCGTACCATCTCTGCCGCGGATACAATGTTAAACTGTTTTTACCATTTCCCTTGCCATTGAACATGAACCAAAAACGGAACTCTCACACATACCATTGGCACTAAATTGTCTTCAACCCATATTAAGATTATGGAGAAACATTCAGTTTCGGATAAAAATAATTGGTGTCATTTTTAAACAAAAAGATAAGTCATATGGCTTTTTTCCAGCATTTTACATTTCGCATTGTTGCTCAATATGATAATCAGATCGCATTTTGCCGAATTTCTGTTACCAACAATCGTGAGAATCATTTTAAAGAGCAGTGATTAAGTAATTTGACTAAAGAAGGTATTTACACTAACTTTGAGTAGCGTTGGAAATGTCATGAAGTATTTCGAAAATTCTGTGCATGGTCGGACGGCGCGTCATCATTACATACTTGACGAATACGCTACGTGTGCTCCCAAGTTTGCATAATAATTTAGAGTTAGGAGTTCGAAAAGTTTTATACTTACCTTTAACTATCATAATTAATTTAAGATAGAGGAAGATTACACAATCAGTCTGCCGCTAGTCAGTGGGTTATACGATCAGTCTCCCGCCAGTCTAACCAGAATGATGAATGGACTGGCGGCAGACTGATTGTGTAATTCCCTCTCCATCAAGACTGATTGTGTAAAATTATCCCTTTTTTTAAAGTTAGAAGAAAACAACTCATTTTTATCTTAGTTTATCGAAGTTAGTTCATCAGAGTATGAAGATAGAGACGAATTATTTTTTAAGTCTTAAATTTAGCTTATAAATTATTATTTTTCATATGAACGCGCATCGGAAATCATGCGCACTTTAGCATTACCTATACTTACTGAGTGCTGCGTCGATCATAGAACCATAGCATAATTAGCTCTTTTTAGGGTATTTTTTATATTATTTTTTGTTTCCGAGATATTAAGCGTCAAAGTGGTCTGCGCTGCCAAGTGTGTCCCCTGTGACTTTTTAAATAAAACAGATAAAAATCTGGAAAGAAGGAACACTGCTCTTAGTAAATACTTTCAATGAAAATTATAACGGGCACCAAGACAATTGAAGTTTCTGTAATAAATAAAGAGAACCTCCTTTTTCAAAGTGCGTTAAAAAACTACAACTTCAGATCTAAGTAAAAGTAGATAGGTAATTTCACATTGGATGCACAGTTTATAGCATCCTCACTAATATTATAAATCCGAAAGTAAGTTTGTTTGTTTGTTACATCAGCCGATCATTACGAAATTTTGCCAGGGGTACAGAGAAGGACATAGGGCACTTTTTATACCGTAAAAAAGTACAAGAATAACTGACCATGCAGATGAAGTCGCGGGCAGCCGCTAGTTTGAAAAACATCGATGGAAACATCCCGAGTTGGTATAGGGTTCCGTGGTCTCTGCTTCAATTTTTGTATTTTGTTATAAACGCGCATCGGAAATCATGAAACTTTCGCATTATCGGTGTACAGCGCTACAGCGGTACAGCGGTACAGCGTCGGTTGTTTTGTGCCCATACAGGGAACATACATGACATTTTGACCGAAATACGAAGCCTGCCGTGCTGCCTAAAACCGGCGGATTGCAGTATTTTAATTGGACGAAGTTAAATTAGAAGCGGGACCGTCATCATCATAGAATACATTTAATTTTGTACACGTTTATTCATAACTACTAAGTAATTAAAATTTATTTATTGAAGAGTGGCTTGAATATATTTGCACATTATTAACTAATGTGGATTATACGAAGAAAAAAATAAGTCCAGTATATTTCTGTGGTGTATAATAGCATTATTATCCAAGAGATAATCTGCTTATTAATAATATTTAAATTATGTAAATGGAATAAAACAATAATTAAGAATTCATTATAATTCTGAAGGTATATTATATTCTGTACCGTCCCAGCTTCAAAAGTGTTTTTCATTCGTTTTATTAAGACTAGTATTTTATATTAAAAACTTATTGCAATATTGACATGGTTCAACAATGCATTTTATGGATTTAAAATGATATAATGTCATATCTAGTTTCTATATCAAATCTTTTACTTTTGTTCACATCATTTTACACATTTTATTTATGATACAGTTTTTGTTTGATGAGAGATCTGCGTAGTTATTGGGTTTTCTCTATAAA
Source organism: Catoptria pinella (assembly GCA_963556745.1). Lineage (NCBI taxonomy): Eukaryota > Metazoa > Arthropoda > Insecta > Lepidoptera > Crambidae > Catoptria > Catoptria pinella. Next base: position 14,347,516 of record OY750765.1, read on the forward strand.
AAAACTTGTGGTGTTATTGACTTCTCAAGCTTTAGTGGTGTTGATCATCTGATACGAATTTTCTTTACAAAAAAATACTTTCGCGAAATGGTGGCTAATCGTCATTGATGACTTTAAATAAGAATAATATCAATAGAACAAGAGTTACATAACCAAACATTTTTACATTTACTACCATATGTGAAGAAAAAACAGTCAATAAACGCTCAATACGTGATTGCATTAACGTCGTCAGTCAACTAATATTTCAGTCAGTCAAATTACCAACTTGCTAATGTTTCACACATTTTATACACTCGCACGTATTGTTGACAAACAGATTGGCAATGCCATTAATTACTATGTACTTTAGTGAGCTCCAAACAAATTATTATTTTTTCGTATCTATCCATCCATCATCGCGTTAATTTATTTGATACTCGGACGTTCGAGTCGACTCGATTACACAATGAAATGAGCTCCACGTCGATATTGTATCAAATGTGGCCGTTCGGTTTGCGGTAATGATCAATTTTTATGAACCGCAACCCGCGAATGCAAAGGTCAGCCGCCGCCGTGTTGTGCAATAATAATACGCGACGTGTGCCCACCTAATGCCATTTCACCAGTTCAGATGCAATGTTAAATAATTATATAAAAAGTTTATACGGAATCCAATGTGACGTAGTCAACGATTAAAGTGACTAACCTTTTAGGTTCGACAACATTATAAAACGTAAATAAGAGACTGTTTTTTGACGGCGTGAGTTTCGAATTACCACCCGTTTTTCTCCTGAATTTCTTTGGCACGGTGCGATATTCTGTGCTAAATACAGTTTTGGAATAGCCTCATAATAGCATTAAAAACTTAATAGCAGTTTTGCTTTAAAGTGGTCAAAAAGTCAGTCCACTCGATTGATAATAATTTATTTAATCGTTTCGTCTCAATCGTAAAATGTTCGTCTAATTGAAAAATTGTATCTTGACTATTTTCTCCTTTCCGTTTGAATGGTTATTTAGATCAATTAAATCTCATTTCTAGATTGTAAAATACAATTTTAAGCAGTGACTGCTGAATGTTTTATTGTGAGCAAAACTTTTTCAAACTTTATCACGGACGTAATGAATATTATTTACTGTATAGGTACCATTTTATTGACATAAAGCGTCCTGCGTAATTAAATAATTATTTATTTACGAGTAGTCATGTGATATTCAAGATCGCGATGATGTAGAAAAACTGCCAACATCATCTTTGTATTATTATTTTTATAGTAAAGGTATTTATCTCATTACCTAAAACATTACCTTTCCCGAATAGGGGCTGAAAACTTTTGGTCTCTTCCAAACGATAGTTGCAACCATGTTTGTGACAACGGCCAAGCAGCTGTACAAGAGCCGCCGACGCAACTTTTGAAAAATTGCAAATGTCGTGAATGTCATTGGTGCCGTGATTTAGGGGTTTATTTATTGTGCGCTCGTGCGGCGTCCGTCACTGCGACCGACAAATCTGCGCGGTGCAAATGGCGTGGCATATGGTCCGGTCGGTCTGACACAACACGGGACGACACCGAACGCTCGTGTCCACCTTTGCTTATTAATGCCTTCACTATAAAATATAATTCAACACTAGGAGCCTACGTGACACATTCAGTAATTTGCAAATTAGGTTTTTAATTATGCATGTCGACAAAAATAGAAGATGATTACATTGAAACAAACGATTATATTTTAAAAATTATCACACTGAGAGAAAAATATTGTTGGGTGTAACAATAAAACTTTAACAGGGGAGAGCCGTTTAAGGTGGATAGTTACCACTACAACGTTTTTATTGCTATCTGGTTTTTGTTACACTAACAACGTTAACGTTCTGCGTAGGGATTGTTAGACCAACAAAATTATTATATTGTTATTGCAACAATCAATAAATTGTTCTTGTAACAATTTAAAAATGTTTTGGCGTTAATTTAACTATGTTCCTATAACAACTGAGCTTTGATAGACTTTGATAGATTAACAATTTTCCTTTGTTATTGCACCTACCGTCACATAAAAAAGTTGATAAAAATACAAAGTTATTTTGTTACTGTAATGACATTAACTAAGAACTACAGCAAATGCCAATATTTGCTACGGCAAACTTAATTTGTTAGGTTAGGTTTGATAGTAACTTCACCTTTGCTGTAGTACTAAGTTAATGTCATTACAGTAACAAAATAACCTTGTATTCTTATCAACTTGTTTTTGCTACTCTAGCAAAGGAAAATTGTTACTGTGACAGTTTTAAGACGGCTACTCCCGCGACGGTAGCGCCACTTCGTAAAATTATTAACTACTGCCTGAAAATATATTGAAACCAAATTCTCTAGTAATGCACTGTCTCGTGTGATTTGGCACTAGATCTGGAAAATGTCTTGTTTCAATAATTCTATTGGTTCTAAATATTCTTAAGTGCTTTTCTAGATAGAACTTGGTTTTAATTAATTCTCAGAAAGTAGTTAATAATTTTAGGGAGTGACGCCACTGTCGGTAGTAGCCGTCTGCGGTCCATTATCTGTGGGAAATAATATTATAAAGGTTTTTAGTAAAAGAAAGTTTAAATAGACAAATTGAAATATTTATTCAACATAGTCACAATCAGTGCAGAAAACATTTGACATAGGATCACGACCATAATGGCGGGACCCATGCTTTTTTAAATTTCTTGTGAAATATACAAACATTTATTTAAGAAAAAGATATTCAACAAAAAAGGTTGTAATTTTTCATGAAAGTGGTGGGATCACCATAATATAATTACATATTGTGGTGTCAACCTTAACACACAAATGCTCTCATTTTATATATAAGTATTAAATACTATCGGAATAGATTTTTTCGATTTCAGAGTTTAGGTAAGCTAAGTAATTGGAGTTAAAATTTGACGTATTATAGTTTGGAGCTACAAAATGTTATTTTCATTAAGTGATGGTGCTCCCGATACTTTCACGACAAAATGACAATCCTACCAACTTTTCAGTTACACCAACCTTTACTAAAGTCACTTAATTCTTTATATACACAGTCTACACTCATTTTTCCGTGCGTATCCACGAACACCCGTAAAAGAAATGAATGCCAAATAGATATTATAACAAAGTTCTTCGTTCCCCGCTACTCCCCGCATACCCTCAAATATTTTTATCACAACAAAGTTTACATTGTACGTTGTTAGATTGACAGCTTACGTTTGAACTCCATAACAAACGCTTTTGATGGATTCACTTTGTTATCGTATTAACTTCATATTTATTTAACTTCACAATAAAATCCTGTCATCACAACAAAATTACTTGAATTTTTTGGCAGAGACAAATTATTTATTGTTCGTGTTACAATAAAAACTTAACAAATTAACTTTGTCGCACACTTCAAGCAAATTGTCGTCTCAACCAAGTTAGTTAATATGGTTAAAATAACAATGCACATGTTATTATTATAACAGTATTTATTTTGTTAGATTGGACTTGAATACTACATCAAAATACACTTTCTTAAAAAAACAACGTACTATTGTTAACTATAAGAACTTTTTTATGATAACAAGTTGTGCGTTGTTCTTATCACAACAAACCCAGAACAATAAAAAAGTTGATATGGAAACTAAACGAGCCTGGATGTGGTAACAGAGGTTTTAGTTTCTACAACAAGAAAATTTTAGCAAAGCTTTTATTGTGACTTTGTTAGCCATTATTTTTCTCAGTGCATATATACGGTATTGTACGGAGCTTATCAAACGTTCTGGTTAATAAATTCAGTATTACGCTACGTCTGTATACAGTATGCAAATCATTAAATGCCGATAATACTTTATTGAACTAGATAATCTAGATTCTAGATTTTTCAAATTATTTTTCAGTAATAAGTTATTCTTTCTATTTCCGCGCCTAAAAGCCCTTATGTTGTACACGGCCATGACAGAGAGTTTGAGTCAGCATAACAATGCATAACTGAAAACTGTAATTATATCAAACATATTTATAATGTAGTTGTATTGTTGCAGTGTCCGGCCGCGGTGACGTCACAAGCTTCTTCAACACGCAGATGGTGCTGGACCTCAACGGTGAGTGGAACTTGACAACTTACAGACAAAACGACGACTTAATTAAATTAATACCGATCCACAGCTGAGACGCTTTTTGTCGTAGATACACGAGACGCGATGCTCCGACGTTTCCAATTTTCTAAGCTCGTTTTTTATTCGCGTTAATTATGGAATGAATAGTTCGTCCGGGAAAAAATCGTCGCCCGGCGGCCGGTGGTGAGGCGCGGGGCGGGGGCGGGTGCGGGGGAGCGCGTGCGTCACGGCGCGTTGCCGGCGCCCGCGCCGCGACACTGTATTCAAATAGCTGCGCCACAAAAACGGCAGCTCGAGATTTTCCATCTGTCACAGTCGGCCGCCGCCGGTTTTTGTCGCGCGTGTAATTCACTGATAGCCGTTAAAACCGTTTAATTCGAGAAATTATTCTCAGCTTACGGTCGGCCCCTGTGGTCCCGCGCGCTGCACTCCACCATTCCTTCGCATCTTGAACAGACAACTTACACATCAGAGAATATTGTGATTTATTACTAATCGAAGTGCATATTTCACGCATTAAAATAACAATAATAGCCTGTAGGTACTCGAATAAGGCAAATTATGAAATCACTTAAACCTTATATCTAAGTATCGAAGTATCGTAAGGTTTAGAGATGAAAGATACGTTCACAGTGAAGGTGGTAAAGGCGAGTTGAGTAGTGCATGGGCGTCGAGTCGTACGTACACTTGTCTCGGACACTTGTCATAGTGTCGGGTGGTGTCCACCGTTAGATGAAAGGTGACGTCACGCTCGCGCGCCAACCACCCCGTGGCCCGCGTGAGGTGTGAGCTCAAACATACAGGATGCGTTCTGGTCTTCCGATCCGATCCGCAAACTAAGTTAGACAACTCTAGCTTGTTTACAAAACCCAAAGAATATTTCTGCATTGTTTGATAGTGGGTATGTAGGTTTATTTTAAACGTTTTTGCCGAATCAGGTGCCAAAGCAAATTACAGTGTGATACGTGCCGACTAAATATAGGTATATTCAATTGTGTCTATAATGTCGGTTGCGAGAACGACGCTTGAGCAACTGACACCTAAATATTGCATGTAGTATCTGCACAAAATAGAGAGAGGACAGAAGTCAAACTTAGTACTACGTGCGCTCGAGCAACGCACACATAGACACCTTTCACCGACACGGTATTACTGGAATCTCCGACGAATCTCAAACGAGTTCAAGTGCGTGACGCTGTGTCGTCGGTCGGTGAGAGCTGTCTACGTGTGTGTGCGTTGCTCGAGCGCGTGACTTCTGTCCTCTCTGTATTTTGTGGTATCTGGCTGCTGGCCGTCGGCGTCGGCGTCGGCGCCTCGTCGCGTCGTCTGCACGCGACGAGCGCCTTGCGTTGCGTTGCGCCACGCGGTGGCTCGTCTGCCGCTTGCGACAACATCTCGATCGAGATACTCTTCAACTCGATTTATTTGAACAAAAGCAGTAACGTTCCTACCTAAACTCCCCTACACCGTTTTATTTCTACATTGACGTTTAAAGATAAAATCAGTTACCGAGTTATTTATGTTTTTCTTTGGCATTTTTTTAGATCTGTGCTTTGTTGTCTAGAATGAAGCTATTTGTTACGATATTGTTGACCAGTATATTGAACCGATATTTAAAGTAAGTTTTTTGTTGGCGTCGTTTTAATGCTACAACATAAAATTTGTAAGGGCAGCTCGTTATAGTGGTCTCGGCGCGCACGCACCTTGATTAGCATAGAACGGGCTCTCATACTCTTAATTAGTTATTTATGAAGTTAAATTAGCATAATAAACGTAATACGGCCGCTGAGCGATGACTTTGTAACCGTTGTATGTTGGAGCAGCGCGGGCGCAGTTTCTTCTAATGAAAAATGAAGACATCTTCCAGATGCTTCTATTTAAAAAAATTAAAAAGAAATATTGCATATAATCACAACAATTGTTCTGAATCCAATGCATTAAGTTAGTGACCTAGTATTAGTGCAAGGAAAATCCGAATCAGTATCTGTCTGTCTGTAACAACAGGAATGTTATAACACAACAATGTTAAGCATTCCCGAGAAGTGCCCTCAAACGTCGTTTTTCCCCACTTATGCAGATATATTCATGATACACGTCAATCGTAATAATTAAGTGCACATAAAGTAGATTAATTTAATGGTTGACGTAGTGTTGCGGCGGCGCGGTGGGCCGGGCGCGGGCGCGGGCGCAGGTCCGGCGAGCACTGTTATTACGTTTATGGTACTAATCTTGCACGCGGTACGCGGCCCGTTTGTTTTGTTCTCTAATCGAGCCTTTCCTGTTCTCAGGCGAGCATGCGACCTGCACTTATAAAAATTAGCTTTATTCGCGTCTAAGAGAAAGTCCCCGGTGCTATTTGCATGCTACCTGCGCCTGCACATCTGCCCGTTTTTTCTCGGCCGCCGAACAATCGGCCGGGCTTGCATATTCTCTACTTCCATTAGTTTTTGTCCGAAGCGAGAAATGAATAAAGATTTTTTATTTGTTCGAGATTTATTGCGAAACGTGCATTAGGATCTTTGCATGGGGTGCGTCGGCGATAGTGGGACGCATTGTGCATTGTGGCCGATTTTGAGATACGTAGGAGAGAGCTGGCGAGCTACCTGTCGAGCTCCTCTGAGTGCGAGTCACTCTCCGCGATATTAAAATTGAACGGATTTTTGGCGACTAATAATTGTGACGTCAGCGTTCGGTCACGAGCCGCGCGCACGACGCGAGCTATCGACCTGCAACATCCATGATAGACTATGAATTCTCGATATTGTACACTGAACTTTAAGTTTTTGCAGTAAAATATTTGTAAGTTTATGGAACATTTAATTCAAAAAGTAGTTATAAAGTGTATTTATTTCGCTCTGCGTGCATAATGTTTTCTGACCATTATATCATGCCATTATTTACGCATCATGCAGTCGTACCGTGAATGCATTGTTCGCATTTGACAGCGGTTGTGGTTGCGTGAAGACAAACATACCTAGTTAGCATGCTAATGTTATCAAATTGAATAAGCATCGCTGCCTTTTAAGGTATGCTTTTTTGCTTCCCGGGGCGAGGAATTTGCGTACGGTGCGTGCGTGCGAGCTCCGACCGAGGTAAGATTCTAAGCCTCGCTCAGCTCACCTGTCGCGTAAGATCTTCGAAATGAGTTTACTGTTCTGTGCTACTAGTAATAGATCTAGAAACCTATATCAGTAGTCATAACAACTACTCTACCAACTTTTTCACCAATTTCTTTCATCATAGTACAGACTCGTTCTTATTTTATCCTTAAGAACTTAAATAAGGTAATAAATAATTGCTTATAAATTCCTCGTCGGAATATCGGCGGTTGCTATAAAAACTACACTTCTTACGTGTTGCGAACAGGTAAACGCGCCACGTGAGCGAACTCATAGTTCTAACAAAAAGCTTCCTGGCAAAAAATGGGCGCTCAGATAGCGAACGTATGCAAATCCTTTGTTGGCCTAAACTCGCGCAGAGCAATGTAAACTTTACTGCCACTTAATATAGATGAAATTAACTCGCTGCTGTTCCTCACACATCGCCACTAGGGCCGGTAATCTACGATCGAAGTGCGTTCATAAATTTCAATATAGCGCTCTGCGTTCAAGTCAGCGTTGCCAGAATGTTACAAAAGTAACATTTTACGTTACTTTTGACCCTCTCATGTTACCTCCATGTTACACGGCTCAATATGTTACTTTGTGTTACTTTTTAGATTTTCCAGCAAACAAAAAAATATCGTGAAACGGAACGCATCCAAGAATTTTTTTTGTTTGTCATCTTGGCGCACTTGATTTTGTGAACTACTGAATGCGACATATTCACTCACTCGCCTGTATTTCTCAATTTTCCACCCCGCTTACTTAAGCATCGCAAGTGAGTCTAGTGGTGACTAGCAGCGAATGATTAAGTACAATCGATTTTAAAATTTTAAATGCATAAACAAAATCATTAGGTACATGTTGATTGTAATGATTTTTTGACTAAACCGTCATCACCGCAAGGCCTGGAGCGCTAGACTAGGCTTTTACATAAATGGGTACAAAATATAGCCATTTTTCAAACACAACCCACCTTAGAGCTTCTTAATGCTCTAAGCAACCCACCTTATGTAGAATTTTAATCTATAAAAAAACTAACAAAGTTTTTTTAAAACTGATACTAATTAGTTTACTAGTGGATAGGGGCCCACATCAGGCATTTTTTAGCATCGCCGGTTGATTATTCGATCAACAATTATTACGAGGTTTTCGATGTTTAAAAAATGGGACAGGAAACTAATTTTAGTTTTTGTGTAATAAAAGTAGTATTGCATCGCTTTCCACAAAAAAAGGTAGGTAATGTTACTTTTCTCGTGAAAATGTTACTTTTTGAGCTATCTCATGTTATATTTGACTATCTGCCACTGGCAACACTGGTTCAAGTTTCCGAGAAACTGACAAAAGTGCGCCTGCGCTGTGATCGATGGGCCTCGTGCTACGATCTTACACCGCAAAAAATACTTTTTACGCCTCATTATTATTCATATGAACCTACTACCGTAAAGGTCTCTACTGCGCTCGTAATAAGCCATAAGTATGCCTTTATTGTGCATTTTCACACAGTCATATTAGCACGCGATTGTTTATGTAATATAGTTTTTAGCAACATTGAAAACAATTGTGCTATTTCCCATTCTAAAGAGACGTTTTATTAAAAATTAAATTCTAATTTTGATACTCCGAATTGAATATAAGGAATTCGAACACGACTCTTTTTTAAAACGTTTAAAAAATAATGACAAAACAGTTTTTTTGCTTATTGAAATGTTATCGGACGGCCTGGGCCCTAACTATTTAATAACGCGACAATTTGTCAATTGTCATGACAGTTTGGTTTACGTTGCGGTGTAGCTATGTGTAGTTTGTTCTATTTTCAAATTGGTTGACGCAATGGATATAAAATTGTCATGGTCGGTGACGAATTGTCACGTTTATTAAATAGGGTCCTGCAAACTTGTCCACTGCATCGCATCGAGTACTTTTTGCCGTCCATTCATTTTTAAGCTTTTTTAATCTACAACTAGTGTCAGGAGGTTGTGGCACGAACAATTAACTGTGAAATTAAACGGCCCACCGTTACTACGGCAAAGGTCAAAATGAGTACGAAAACAGGGACGTGCTGTAACGGCTACACTATTCAGTTGTACCACTTAATCTTTATTTTAGTATCCCATATACATATAATTTAATAATTACATGGGTGACTAAAGTCGCACGACTTTTGCCGCACTTTTTGTGTAAATGGCGTTTTTGTGTAAAGTGACTGAACAAACTTATCTGATCCGGTGGCCAAACTGGAACTATGTGCTATTACATATTGTTATCTATGTTACGCCTTGAGCTACATAGACGACAGCGCCGCCGTCACCGATGTGTCACCTGCCATTCAATTTTACAAGCGACTTGCTTCGTGGCTAAAGTCTACTGTCTCAGGTGACTAAAATCGACCCATGTAAAAGCCCATAAGTACTATAATAATTATTTCAGGGTCGAAATTTCGATTCATACCTTACAAATACTAATACGGTGCAATGTTATCTAACTGAATTTATATAATTTCCTTTGTTTTTAATTACTTCAATAGCCAATTTATAAATTATTTTAAGTTGCTGATTGCGGTTGTTGATTGAGGCTTTAAGGCTCCTATAGCCCTCAAGTTGCGCTATCATCCTAAGTAAATTTATTGCTCGCTAAATTTAATTAAGATAAGGGCGCCACTTTGAGGTATACACATACAGGGTGTTAATGAATGAACCAAAAACGAGATAACCGATTCTTCAAACCATCAAACTGAATAACTTTTACTGTAGGACCAACTCTGAAATCGCGAAAAAAAATCAGCTGTGTCATACAAAAAATTATAACGAAAATATAAAAATGTATGAAACAGCTGATTTATTTTTAACGATTTCAGAGTAGGTCCCATAGTAAAAATTGTTCAGATTTATAGTCCGAAGAAACGCTTTTCCCATTTTTGGTTCATTCAGTAACACGTTGTATAGGGCCCAAAGTTATCAGTAAAGTGTAGGTTACGTGTCCATTCTTCCAATGAGTAGCCGCGCCGGCGCCGTCCCCGCGAGCCGCGTGTCTGAGCGCGTCCACCCTGTCGCTCCCTCCCGCGCATCGGAATGGCAGACGACCCGTTAGCTCGCCCCAGTCCCGTTATCCCGCTGCGCCCTTTTCCTCTAAATTGACATTTGAGTTTTTGCGCGAACCACGGGGTGAATAATGCCCTCGCGGCGCGGGAGGGGATGCGCGCGCGCACCATTCCTCGCCGCGCCTCCATGGAGGGTGAGTCGCAGCCTCTATATTCCACCACCAGCACTATACCTATTTGAAAGCACTTTTAAGTCTTTCCACGCACTTGCTTACACGCACCACTGCACTGCCATTCTTCAACGAAAGCTTTTCAGATCAAAAACATTTTTTTATCTACCGCTTAACACAATCTGTACCAAAAGAGAGGCTTGTTGATTTAACAGGTTTCTGTTTTGCGTATGGGTGTTTACGTTACGTTTACGATTCAAACTTTTTAGAGGCTAGTAGTAAGATCACAGTAGTGTGATGTTATATCTAAGCAATATTTTTTCCACGGAGGTCCACGTAATTGATCGACAGTACGTACGGTTTTTATTTTGTAAGCTGTGATTTATGATCTGATTCCGCATTGAGAGCATTGAGATTGCGTACAATGGCCGCCGACACAATGAGGCTTTACCTGTATCGGCTACTATTGCTCGACATATAAAGAAAGGTTTCCTTACTTTCCAAAGACATACCTACCTATCATACGTCCATATAGATATGACCAGTCGCGTGTATAGCGTCACAGACACAACAAACTTCAATAAATCGGTAATGCGCCGGGTTTTAATTACGTTCGCGTGCGCCTCCTCCCCCCACCCCCCCACACCCCCCTAATCTGCTGAATTTTTATTATCCTGTTCGTGGTAAGCTCGTAATAAGATTTTCAACTTTTATTACCGTATATGGGTTAGCAAACGTTCATGGTTTTTCAATTAAGTAGTATCGTTTTACGGTTGTTAGTCGGCGCCTCTGTCTCGTCTGTAACTACAAGTTTATCCACAAACCTTATAATTTTTACTTAGAAAATTACCAGTTCTGATAATTTTCCTATATTCAATGTTGTTTGTAATTTATACCATTTCTTCATAATTATTTTTATTTATGTTTTGTTCGGAATACCAACAGGAATAACAATTTCTTAAAATCTACTAAGCTGTTAACTGACAGGTATTCGCATAGCAACTTACCTTCTTATGTTACCTATAACAAACAACAACAAAACTTATTCCAATATTTTAGTAATATAAAGAAACATGTATCTAAGCAACGTAAAAGACGCACAGTAATTACGCAAATTATCACGTAATTCCGTCGCGAGTCGTTACAGAAGCGGCGCCTTTGAAGGACTCCGCCGCTGCCAGTTGAAGTTCTTGTCAGCTAACTGTACCGCATTCTACTACGGCTGCCATTCACACCATTGCCATAGTGAAACGATACTAACAATTTTAATTTTTTAAGTATACTTTATTGCTGACTTATGATTTAGAACTCATTATTGATGTTTATGTTTAGTGTCCCGCCGCACAAAGAATTCCGTTACTAAACTGTTACTGTTGTACGCCCGAGGTCGAGGGTGCTAAAACATTTCCCTCATTGTTCCGGAGAAAGCAAACGTCCCAAAAAATCATCTGACAAAAAACGTTAAAAAGTAAAAAATATTGAGACTTTCTAATTTATTGGCTCCGGGCGACGGCCATTATGAAAACAAATAAAACAATGTAAAAGTTCGAAATTGCACATCGGCTCATTGTCCGACGCGTACATTTCTTTTTAGGACTTTAACGGTACACGTTATGCAATAAACCGCCGTCCGTACAATGCCGCCGTCCGTCTGTCTGTGTTCGCGGTACACTTCCTTCGCTCCCTTGTGTTTCAGTTATTTGTTTTCAGGTAGTTAAATTATAGTTAGAATTCGTTAACTTCACGTTTACGATGTTGTTAACATATATTTTACATCTGTTTTATGGCGGAAATTTCCTTTTTTCATGTACGTTACTGTTTACTAAGCATATTTTAATGGTGCGTGGATTTAACTGTATGAAGAAAATGTTATCACTGTTCAATCAGATAAGCAGGGGAGCAGTTTTATCGTTTCTTATCGTGCTTTAAGTAGTTATCTTAAGTTAGAGCAAAATGTTAAAATAAAAACCTTTAGGAGAAGCTTTTTTATACCTTGACTAGCGGCCGCCCTCGACTTCGTCTGCATGGACAGTTATTTTTTTCCCTCGGCAATAGTACATTTTTTGGATGAAAGTCTCTATGTCTTTTTAAGTACCCCTGACAACGTATATTCAAAATTTCATGATGATCGGTTGAGTAGTTTAGTCGTAAAGGCGTAACAAAGAAACAAACTTACTTTGCATTTAATATATTAGTAAGTAAGTAAGTATTTCTCGAGACTTAATTAACATAAAATAAATTGAAATATGTAGCTTCTTATTTTTTAGAAATGTTGTCCCAAAATTTCTCAGCGCTAAATACAATTTAATGCTATTTTTTTAGAAAACCTTAGTTTGAAAATCTGCAATGCGGTCGAAGTCAGAGACAAAAGCTAGTACCTGTGTTAGTAAGTAAATTGACAAGAAGTAGCCCATATACCTATGAAGGTCCATGTGAACTTTCAATGCCCAAGACACGAGATACGTTTGAATGGAGGGCACTACGCGCTGTTACTTCACTTCTACTTAAAAAAAAATCTGGAAAATTTTAACAAATCGGTTTTAACTTCAATATAGTATGAAAATGTTTATTCATGATTAAAGAATATTGCCTTTTGTTATGTTTTTATCATTGCACATAAATTAAATCTTACCGAAGCTAAATAATAAGTGTCAGTTGTCCCAACGTTGTATCTCGATACCACAGAAACTAGGCAATACCTTATTTTGATTTTAATAAGCATATTGTATTATTGTATGTTAACTTAGCTATTTGTAGTCAAGACTGTCCTTATCTGGTGACATAAATTACACAAATGCTGAACAAATGCAACATGTATTAATAAATTAGAATTGTGTTAGTGTTGTGTGTATGGGACCGTTAAGCATGGCGACGCGCCAGACGGGCCGAGCTGGGTCGGGTGGTTGTTGTGACGCGGGGCGGCGCAGGGCGGCGCGGGCGGGCGCGGGCGGGGGGACGTTTGACCTTTGAGGTCCCGTTAGCCACCTGCGCGGACGTTGGGCCCGCTACCGCGCACGCGCACGCGCCACCACCAGAATAGAACACCCTCGTCACTCATCGCGGGGGTTACACTATATTCATCTTGATCATGGTCCTACGTCGTGATGGCAGAGTTACAACTCACTTTTTGTATTGAATTGGGACAACTTTAAAGCCGCACTTATAAAACCTTTGTCACTTTTTGCTTAACTGCGGCACTTTAAATAAATTGCACGATCGTTTTTAGTGTAACATCGATAACAAATTGCTTAAGGACTCAAGTTGGAAGAAATCTATAGAAATTAACTGAGTAAAACATTATCCAGATTGTCGTTTCTATTTTTGTGTATTAGAAATATACAATTAATAGGCACTTTTTAATCTTATTAATGTAACAAAGTGTTTGCAATTACATTGACAGAGCCTAACATCATCATACACATAATGTATCTTACAATGGATTGGATTGAAACAGTTCCGCGGGCTCGAATGTCGAATATTATATTGCAGACAAATAAGCTACGGTTGTTTCACCCATAATAAAATTACGCATATAATCAGCGGAGTCGCACGCGCATCGTTACTCCAAATTGCGCGCGCGCGGATCCAATATCGCGCCAATAACAACTGATACAATTTCCCGCGCATAATTCACGCCGCCATTACAATGTGCGCGCATTAGGCCGCATGCACAGTGGCAGGACTGAAGTTGGTTTTTTTAGTTATCAATACAAATTATGTCTTCAGGTAAAAGAATAAAATATGCTTAATTAAAACATTCAAGCACAAAAGCTATCTCAAACTAAAAAGCTACCATATTGACCAGCCTCATTATTGTACACTAGAATTAAAAAAAAAGGTTTGCTAAAAGGTCGTCGCACGTTGTGTGTAATTCACCCTACGTGAATTCGATTACTAGTCAGTAGTAACACCATCACGTAGGTGATGCCCAAATCATATTATATTATGGGTAGATAACGACTACACACCTTGAAACTGTAATCTTTGGCCTTATTAAGCCACCGTCGATAACTTTGATGATTGATGATGGTGGTCGTAAACCATATCAGGTTCTTTTATCATTCAATAATTTAGCCCACATGACACACTTTATTTATGGCAAAAAACCGTCCAAAATAAATAAAAACGGTCAAGAACGAGTCGGACTCGCGTACCGAGGGTTCCGTACCATCATTCTGAAAAAGTTTGCTATTTAGAGACATCGTTTTATTTGTCCTGTAATCTTTACATACACTTCTATCACATAAAATAATTTCAGATTTTTCTCTATGGAAACTTCGGAGATAAGAGGGGGGAACGGTATTTTTTTTAGATTTTTCATCAAAAGTCGAAAACTTTGCGGCCTAAAAAATGATTGAGATTGTGCAAGCAGCGTTCTTTCATAATTGATACCCCATATGCCCTAGTAGCCTCACTTCGAATTTTTAAGACACCCTTCAGACTCTGTTGCAAAAAATTGAAATATTTTTAGTAAACAACATTTTCAATTTAGATATTTCGCATTACGTAAAACATGCATAATTTAAAGAAATACTATTTTCTCTTTTCACAAGTAGGTAGGTACGTCATTTTGGTTTTTGTGTTAAGATAAAGGAAAAGTGTAAATACCTATTATTTTGTTTCATTTATTTAACTTTTTAGACTTGAATATAGAAGCGGTTAAAAATGTATGATGTCCTAAAATTAAATAACTATCTTGAAAATAATATATTTCAAACTAAAAAGTCATCTTCCTCCGTGTCGGGCTGTGAGAGCGGTGCGTGCCGGTGGCGCACGGCGGCTGCTCCCACGCGCGCTGCTCGCGGCCTGCGCTCGCGTCGCCTATGATAATTGCTGCTTATTACCATGCTAATAAAGCGCACTCATTTGCCTAGCATCACCCAATTTTACTAGCAATCTCATTAGCGCTCGTTTATGTCTTTTCTTTGAAAAACATAAAAAATCGTATGTTACTTTATGTTGTCGTTCAGGTAGCTATTTCACATTACTTTAATAAAAATAGTAAAGTAACTCTAACATAGTAAACATTCGGTGAACTTTATCCAAATAACAAGTAGAGTCTACAACGGGTATTGCAAAATACTTTCAAATATTGCCCTAGAAAACTTGGTATAAATGGGTAGTTCTGAAGTGTGAATTTAATCGCGTAACGGTACAGCAACGATGCTCGCTCGGGCGTCGGCGTCGGGGGTGAGTGACATATGTTGGTATTTAGTGCGCGCGCGCCGCACCTGCCGCCGCGCGCCGCCGCCGGGAGGGGGGAGGGGGGAGGGGGTCAAGGTCGCGAGTTACCGCCGACCCTAACTGGACTTACACCATTCAATGAGAATAGCTTTAGTAATAAACTAGCTTTTGCCCGTGACTTTGTTCATGACAAATTTCGTTTGCCGTGGGTAATTTGTATATTTTAGGTGGTGGCCTTTGATCTTTTTTTAATTTCCAAACTATTGCTCACGTTGGTCACGGACAGAAAACTGGTCAGAAATAACAGAGATGGTTTTATAATGTGCATGAGTCTGTATAGGGCCACTCTACCTACGACAGCCGCAGTATAATGTCGCAGGTACAGTTGCACTATACAGACTCATGCTCATGTGAATCAGCAACTATATACCTGAACGACAGAATGAAGGTATCGATTACATACAACATACTGTAGAACAAAATAATAGAGAATTTAACAACATTATTGTTGCCACTAGGTGCTGACTACCAATATGGTTCAGTTATAGGTATTTTTATTCCACTAACATAATCCACCAATCAAGTAGAATATGACAGCAGAAACCAACAAGTTGAATAGTTTAACATGATATCTTAATAAATCCGTCGTCGGCCCAACATGGCGACGTACTCGCCATACGGAGCCGCGTGATTGCCGTGGCCCGGTCGCATAAGTGCGGTGGCTAAGTATGGGAAATCGAACCACCGATCATTCACTCGACTAATAAAATATTCACTAATTGCACATGTCCGTTATATATTTTATTGTTGACTTCTCTTACAAAAAAAGTTTCCTTAAAGTTATACCTACTACGGGTTCTATTCCCTTTATTCCTCAAATGAGTTGGTTTTACCCTAAGGTATGTATAAAGAGTTTTTTAAACGTTTTGCTCAGATAACGGCACTTTAGTTCTTCAATAATCATAGCTCTCTACTTGCTTCATAAAATTTACAAAAAGAACTAATTTTTTTTAATAGCGATGCCAGTTATCCCCTACAATAATTAGCGCCACCTGACACCTGTAAATGTCAGAGATATCTTTGGGAATGAGTAGTAGGGGCTCGTGATCGTGCATATCTGATAAGCATTTTAAGTTGAAACTCGGAAACATGTTTTTGCCGTGCTCTGAATACAACTTTTTTGAATTATTTATCGTACTTTGAAATCACGATACTACTACTCCAAGGTATTACATGTTCTCAGTCATAAATTGATATTAGCATTAGTAAAATGGACAATGGAAGTATTAAAATAATAAGTTTTTGATTAAACTACACATAGCATGTTGAATATAAATGAAGAAGTATAGTAATGACATAATAATGCATAAATTTTTAATAATTGCATAATGATATTGACTATAGTTTAAGGTAAAAAAATGTAATAAAAAATCATTAAAAGACTATGATTCAATTCAGTTTATTTATCGTATACAGTTTTGGAACTAACAAATGTGACTTGTTTATATGAAAAATATTGCAACCAAAGTTGTAATGAAAATCTTTAGCATGTGCTCTTCGTACACGCGCCGCGGACAAACAACGCAATTAAAACAAAAACCAAAACTACGCCGTATTCTTAATTATTTGAATTCATAATGCACTTAATTTTATATGTTTTGAATAACAAAATTAACGACACGCCGCGGTACACCTGTACCGGCAGTTGGATTCATTTTATTCATAATTAGCGGAGACATAATATATGTATAGTTGGAATTAATAATTATGATGAATAATCGTCTAAATATTATAATGAGTTCGCCATTTTCAATTATCCAGTGTGCGGTAATGAGCTCCCAGCGCTTCTCAGGCGAGAGTTCCGCTCCGAATCGTCGCACGCGCACACGCGCATCGCGCACCGCACACACACGCACTGCGCACACGCATCGTGCGTGTTATTTTTAGAAATGCTAATTAATGATGTTCATTTCTCGCGGTTATCAATCTGGCAGCACCACGTGGCAGGCGGCGGACCACAACACGGCCCTTCAATAACCCCAAGAGTAAGCTATTCCATACACAACCGCGCGCGCGGCTCCTACAAAAAGCTTTATTTCTTTCTAACGAATGAGCAGCTCTTTTAGTAAGTCACGACTAAAACATGCAATTTCAGACATTATTTACTGTATTGCCGATATGAAGCTAGCACAGAATACATTCCAGTAGGTGTGCTAGTATATCTAACTAATCTAACGTGTCACTATGAGTCGAGACTCCGACTAGTCGTTCAATTTTATGAAATTCAGAATTTTTAACCGACTTCAAAAAAGGAAGAGATACTAGTTTGTCTGTTTTAGTTTTTTTATGCATGTCCACCGATTACTCGAAGACGGCTGAACCGATTGAAATGATTCAAACGTTATTACATTAGGTATGGCCCCAAGTTAGTCCCATTTTTTAAAATCGGCCCAGTAGTTTTCAGGAAATCCAAAAAATATTGTCGTCGTTTTCGTTACTAGTATATGAACTTATACGGATGATCGACCATCATAACTTCTTTGTTTATGAACCGTTTTAGATGATTATTTTTTTGTTTGAAAGAGGATACTTTAAAAATAATACCATTTTAATTTCATTGGCATTGGACCTTGTGTTTCCAAGATACACAAGGGAACTCCTCAAAATCAAAAAGGAAGTGTGTAGTGATTGAAATATTGGTAGGATTATGACAATCTAAAACAAATTAGGTAGCCCACTGTGGTTAAGGATGTTTTGGACTAGACTTGAACTGCGTAGGCACAAGGGACTTATGGGACTCCTTAACAACAAACAGCTCGAAAAGTCTATATTATGTTATTAGGAGTATTATACCATTGAAAAGTGTGCAATATTAGTAAAATATATTTATATCATCGCTTACATTTACTTTACATACCCACCACAAAAAAGTTAAAAATAAAAAGCTTTTAAAAATTAAAAAGAAAAACCTCCTTCAAAAAACCTAAAAACAATTGCTATGAAAACAGCTTCAAAAAGAAACAGCTCTGAAAAGCAAAAAATAATATTCACATCTGCACAATTACTATTTAAGTACGCATATCTGATATTAAAAAAAACTACTTTTGAAGTCGTGTGGAGCCAAAAGATATTTTCCTTTTTAATTTTATATAAACTTTTATCGTGGTTTCTTTTTCTCAATTTTATGTATTAATTATTTTTAAAGTCCCACCCGACTTCAAAAGACGGTTTTTTTAATATCAGATATGCGTACTTAAATAGTAATTATGCAAATTTGAATATTATTTCTTGCTTTTTTAGAGCTGTTTCTTTTTGAAGCTGTTTTTATAGCATTTTTTATGTTTTTTGAAAGAGGTTTTTCTTTTTAATTTTTAAAAGCTTTGTGTACTGTAACTTGAAAACTATTGAATAGCGGACATTTTATTATAGCTCGATGTCATTTGGTTCACACACATGACCGCGTTGTTCACTCGCGTGTGTGTGAGCGGTCAAAATTACATTCTTAATCGGAAGTTGACTATATTATCGTATCGTTTCCATTGCGGCGAGGTGTGACGGAAGCGGCGTGTAATTAGATAGACGGAGCAGTGTAACAGGTGCTGCGACTGTGCCTTCACACTCCTAATAATAACGATAACAACTATAGTAATATTCAAAACCATATGTTTGATCTCTAAGTATGTTTTTCGCATTAGCAAGTGGAAGTCCAAAAATAACTTAAATACATAGTCCAAAAGTCCTTGTTGTTCCTTACAGCACTACAAACATTCAAACTGTACAACATAAAAGCAACTCTTGCTCTATCCAGCTTTTATATCCGACTGCAATAAACTTATCTACTGAAGCCGCTGGTCACGGTCCTCGTCCTCGAGTGGACACCAAAACAAATTTCAATTTTACTCGCTAGTGAGCATTATTCTGCGCCATGTATGCTGTCCACTCCTTATCACGGCGCGCAGCCGCCGCGCTCGCCGCCGCCACCGCCTCGCTCGCCGCGCGCCGCAGCCGCTCGGATTCCAGGGGCGAGTGTTTATTCCGCTTATCTGAATTTTAAATTCGCCCCCTCCCCCGGTCCCTCGCGCCGGGCCTCGCTCGAATTCCTAGCGGTCCCGCCAATCCACCCGTAAAAACCCAATCAACTGACTATTTTTGCAATGCACGCCGGCATTTGACACACGATTTCACTTTCGACCGAAAGGGCGCTCATATTTACGATGCGAACTCGTCCTTTTAAAATTCCCTGCTTTTGTAAGTCACTTTTGAGCGGACTCGGACGTCAGAGCCCAAGGTTAGGAGCGCGTGTTTTTCTCGAAATAGCTGACGCGAGCGTCGGAAGGCGGCGATTAAACGGGTGCTTTAAATAAAATGTAAATTGACCATAATGCCGAGGAATAATTTGGTCGCATTAGAATCGGTAAGGCGCGGGCTCGGATGGCGCGCCGGTTCCCAGAAACGGGACCAATTTGTCGGTCATGTGATTTAATATTCAGCGGCGTGGGAACCGCAGCGCGCCGCCTGCGCCCGCGCCATAACCAAATTGAGAAACACACGTAAAAACAGCTCCACGGCTGGCACCCGCGCAGCTGTCACCGATTACTTTCCTTTATTTGAAACATATATTAATTATCAATTAACAAACTTCAGCGTACACATCAACTGTTTCACAGCGAAGTTAAATCACAAGCTGTTTATGCGCGCCTACATAATTGCGGCTAGAGCGGCCTGGCTGGCTCAAAAGGCACGCGGTTTTTTGCCCGGATCCCGAGTGCGCAGTTTTTGCCCTCTACCTGCGGTCGAGCTACGCTAATTTCTTTACAATAGATTTATTAATTACGTTTCCGAGCGTTCGTTGCTTCAATATTGTGATACACAATGATAATTAACAATTAGGAGAATATTACGTACACATGTCTTGGTGTATTATATTTTAGGTGAGGATGACGGAGCGCAGTGGGTACAGCCTTACGAACTATACGTATCGTGGCGGAGTCATCATCATCCTTTTCTATTAATTAAATCGAATAAGTTCATTTGTTTCCATGAATTCTCTTTTCTTTCTTTGAACTCTTCCTTTTTTATTTTCTTGCTTTCTTAGTGCATTATTAAAAATAGTTGACACAATAAACTTGGGAATTATACCAACTCAATAGCTTTAAGATTGCAAAAAGTTTTCGAGCAAAAAAACCGGGTTGCGTGTTATTTATTCAATGCAAATTGCAAACTATTTTTCCTTTTTAAAAGAGCACCCTTTACCCTCGTTTAGAAGGAAATATTATGTTTGTTGATTATGTTGTTATTTGCTAGTCGCGTTTATGAATAAACCTGCATTGTATAAGGAAGCATGCGGCAACGGCGCTGTGCGTGACCGCCGCCGCCGCGTGACCGTCATTTTGTTTCTCTCCGAAAATAATTAAAGCGAGATATTTTGTAATGACGTACTGCCGTTTTTGTGTGTGAACGATATGAGCGCTGCCACCGGTTAGTAGAGGTGTATGGCGACAAGAAGCTACGGAGGCGTGTGACCGGCGCGGGCGCAAGCACTCGCGGAAAAATCGTGCGTATTGGTTTTGATCAGAACAAAATTACATAAGTATTTTTGAAAGTATATTTTTCTTAGGATAGTAGTTGTTTCAAATGGAATTTCTTTTTAAAACCTAAAGAAATAAGAAGAAACATTTTTTGCTAGTAAATAGGTCCCACAAAACTTAATAGTACTAAACGTCCAGTACAGTTCGTCTGTATGATTCTACTTCTTGGAAGTCCCGGACTTTTAAGAAAGTAGTAAAAACTTTCTTTCCTTTGCTCCTTTTGAATCCTTCAGCATAAAAAGCGAAATCCCACACAATGCTCGGATTTAAATAGCTTTTATCGTTTGATGGAGTCGCGATGCTCCGAATTCAATTTGTTTAATCGTTAGCGAGCGACGGCGTGCTGCGAGCCACCGGCTGCGATTTGCATGCGCCGGTCGCACCGCACCGCGCCGCGCCGCGCCGCCCGCCGCCGCACGTTGCCGCACGCCCCCTGCCGGGGCACCCGCCGCTAATGGACCGCACGACATACGCTCTACACGCTAAAGCATCGTAGACGCACCGTAATTATTTTATGGACTGCTTAATTATTCATCTCTTTCTGACGGTCCTTTTGTTTTACAAATCTCATCACACGATCATACTTCGCCCGCTAAATGTCAGCGACGTCGTTAGTGAACCATACATTACAACAAACAAATTGTTTCCGAATATCGAGTCGGTAATTTATTCATTTTCGTTGGTATTGATCGATGGCATTTAAGACGATGAAATTAACTTTGTTGAAATACAATCACGCCAACTACATTTCGTACGGCAAGCAAAGGTCAGGTATCACGATCGAACAATAATACACGAGGGGCACGAAGGCCGCTCGGCTAATTACTTGTTCGCATTCAAATTATCGCTTTTCTAAGCGCTAATCCGCGCCATTGTTCCCGTAAACAATCACTTCCCATCGCTACTCGACATAAACAAATATGCAGCGAATCATAATGTGTCTTATTCCATTGGGGTAATATCCACATTGCATTAGCGCACGGTTACATCTATTTTCCCTATTGTGTCGTAACGCGGCGTAGCCAGTAATTAGAGGCAGCGGGTCGCAGCCGGCCGCACCTGCCCGCGCCGCGCCGCACCGCACTGCTAATTAAATGTAATGACGGCGCGTGATAAACAAACAAACAAACACACGCACACGGGCTCCGTAGGCCGCAGCCTCCGACGGGTCATTTGAATACAACCTGCCTCGTAAAGGCCGCTGATTAAAAGAATTCGGAAGGCATTGGTGTTATTTTGAATAGGTAGACCATCTATTTGAAGCTTACGAGTGCGACATGCTTCTCATACAATTAATTCCTTTCCTTTGATTAGATGGATTTATTTTGAAGTCTATAGAAGAAAAGAACGGTAAAAATAATGTTTATTTTTTAATTTTTATAAGCTTTTTTTAATTACCATCATTGTCAACAAATTATAACTGCAAAACTGATAGTTGATGTTGGAAATAAACATCTAGGTCATAGATAATGGATACTACCCAGAACCGGGTAGCAGATAATCTTGATTAGCTATTCACACTTGTGTATGCAAATTACTGTTTAATTAACTCCTCCATTATCTTATATAAGTTTGTAAATACAACATTGATTATACTTATAATCTCCACACTCCGTTAACACGCCTGCCATCGTGGAGACTAACGTTTAAACTAACGTTTTTGACCGCTTTCATTGCTGCCCGTTTTCGGGGGGCTGATTTCGTAACTCTGTTGCTAAAAATTCTCGATTGAAATCGATTGAAACCGCAGTTAAGTTGCTGCTTTAAGTAAGATAGTTGTCACATGGTTCTTACTAAAACAGCAATGTAACTGCGATTTCTGTCAGAGTTGTTTGCTACAAAGTTACATAATCAGAGGGCTGGTCCACTGCGGTGCTAGATAAGATAGAATACTTAACCTGTCATCAGTCGCCAAGCCGCTTTAAGGGAAGGTGCCGTTGGTGCCATGCTACTTCTGACAACACAAGACTCATAACTTAAGATACGAACAGGTTAATAAGTTAACGACTCGAGATTAAACAATAGTTGGAAAAAGAAAAAAAAAACAGTTAAATTCTTATTAGAATAAGCTCCCATAACACGTGTAAAAGGGAGCTTGCACCAACAACCATCTGCTATAAGATATTGAGGTATTTATAGTAGTTTATTAAAACGGAATTGCAGCCTTTGGGCCTGGCGCCATTAAAATATTGTGAATACGATTATAAACATAGGCATTATCCTTTTTAATTTAATCATATATCTTATGATAGTGATAGAGGTGATAATGTGCCAACTGCAAATCCATTAGGTATTATGAATAGAAACATTTATTAACATCTTTATATTTATTATATTTAAAATGCTTATAGCATTATTAATGCTATTTTTATATTATGATGAATAATATATTAGAAAAAATACTAGCAAAAAAATCGACTCACCGGTCTCGTCAGTGCTACACTACCCGTAGAAACCCATCTCGTCAGATGCTACACTCATCATTATTAGCCCGTCTCGTCAGATGCTACACTCACCTGCTATATCCCCTCTCGTCAGATGCTACACTCACCTGTAGTAGCCCGTCTCGTCAGATGCTACTCTCACACGTAGTAGCCCGTCTCGTCAGATGCTACACTCACCCTTAGTAGCCCGTCTCGTCAGATGCTACAGTCACCTGTAGTAGCCCGTCTCGTCAGATGCTACACTCACCTATAGTAGCCCGTCTCGTCAGATGCTACACTCACCTGTAGTAGCCCGTCTCGTCAGATGCTACACTCACCCGTAGTAGCCCATCTCGTCAGATTCTACACTCACCCGTAGTAGCCCATCTCGTCAGATGCTACACTCAATCTTAGTAGTCCGTCCCGTTAGATGTTAAACTCACTCTTTACTTAGTCCGCCCCGCCAGATGCTACCGGTGGTAGTATTTTTTCTAGTATATTATTATTCATTCATTCATATTTATCATAATATCATTTTATTTTTTTGCTTGACAAATCATAAGAAATGATCTCTACTTTCTGATATTATGAAAAGGCAGATGATAAGTATTCATTTTTCCCACACCAAAGAAACCGAAATAATATAATACTGAATTTATTGTTCTGTTTACTTTCTTATAAGTAGTTCTTTTGTTTAACAATGCTTGCATTTTATTTTTGAGGTCAATATTTAAATATGGTTATGGTTTTCAAGGTGTCGCTATCTCTGAGGTCCCGGGTTCGAACCCCGGCTGGGTCAACTTAGAAAACGATCTCTTCTATATTAACTCAAGTCTGGGTGTGTGTGTTTACCACCATTGTCTCTGATTTCCATAACACAAGTGCTTTAGCTACTTACTTTGGGATCGGAGCAATGTTTGTGATGTTATCTAATATTTATTTATTTAAATATTCATATTTTAATTCTTGTACGAGTATATTACCCATAAAAATGGGTATTATTTAAATGGTTTGATAAGTATATGTATTTTTGTAACCATAAAAATATATTCGGTCAGCCAATATGAATAAATAAAATAATAATAAGTTGAATAAAATTGGTCAGCAACTTGTGGCCATCAAATGCTTCTAAATCAATCGGCAATTAATGGACTGCTCTATTTTTTTTAATAGTCAATAAATATAAATATTGTATGCATTGAGTGACCACGTTTAAACTCTGTTTTATACTGACTATTGATCTGTAAAATGAAACAAATCGTTGAAACGTTCTTAAAACTACTTAAACCAATCTGATAGGTAGGTACTTACTAAATACTGTACGATTTCGAAAAAATACTGTTACCTACATTGTTACGATTACGATACTCTTGTGGATCGTTTTGTTGAATTTGATCGTATGTACCCAACCTCATCGATAATTGTTTATCATCCTCGACGCGTGTTGGTGCAAGTTGTCAGAACCACGTCCATTCCTATAAGACTTCACTCGGTTAATAGAGCGAGTTAAATTAAAAGAAATGTCTTTTTACTTTCGAAACCAGGTTACCAGATTTTGAGAGGCACGTATCTTTGCCACATCCACTGGCTGCTTTCAAAAAATCTTCTTACTCTTGTTGTATCAGTTATATAATCAATTTGCAGACTTATGTAGTAAAATCACAAATTAAATCTAGAGATCGGAGTTCATTCGCGGGAGCTATATTTTGAATAGCTCTGGCTCTAAGCTATCATAGGAATTTGCTATCAAAAGTTTGTACCTACGAACTGTCATTGGTTTTGAAGTTTTGTATTCTTATTGAAATGGACGATTGACTCTCTAATTAGATTTTAGGGAAAAGGGAATACCTTTTAGTCCTATGCCAATGGGATACGCGTTTCATGCGTCTGACATCTTTCAAATAATTTAAGCCTGTTGTAACTTGTAACCGTTCGACACAGAACCATTGTTGTCGCGTGAGGACACGGCCCATGCGCACGCGTGACATGTAGAGATTGCGTGAGCCGTGTGTGCGCCGGCGCGCCGCCCCGCCCCGCCCCGCCCCGCCCCCGCCTCCTCGCCAATGAAGATTATTCATGTGGCGACACACACTGAGCGCAATCACACTATTCATGCAAATCGCGACTCACGAACGCCGCGCCATGAGAAAATGCAAGCGGACGATTACTGATAGTCTATCAGTAATCGTCCGTTTGCATGATAGCTTGCACAGCTTGAACAGTTTCTTATTGGTATGATGATTCTTATAGGAGCGTTGAACGCGATGTAATCTAGTAAGCGGTGTTTGGGCAGATAATTGAGAGTCTGTTGTGAAACGCAGACTCATTGCGCTGATAAGCGGAGGCATGAGCATTGTTTGTGGACGAGCTTTGTTTAGGGTCCTACAAGACGCTTTACATAACGTTGAAGCGAATCTGATAGGAAGATTTATTTTCGCAAAAGTAATTAAATAGCTCATCACATTAATTATTTAAAAACATCTATACCGATCAGATTCTCGACATACTCAGAGAGAGTTTTGGAGTGGTATCGACAAACCGTGCCGATGCGTATCGAAGAAAAAACTACCGATGGTGACGACAATATTCTGCCACACATAAAGTGTCGTTCATACTTTTCGTCGTAAAATTGTCGTATCTAGCCTTATATCCGCCGTCAGTACGCTTCGCTTTGTTTGAAACATATTATCATAAAATCGTGATATATGTAGAAAATAACACGTAGTAATATTTGAAATAGAGTTTACAAACTTATCAGATATTCGGGTCATGCTTCTATTTAAGCCAACTGTTCGACTAAAGTACTTAATCAGATGACAGCACAATTTGTACAGTAAGTAAGCGGTTGCGCGTCGGTCAGCAGCGAGCTTTACAAAGCACCTGGGGAGGGGGAGGTCGACGACCCCGATCCGATTAATAAATTAAGATAACAAATTAAAGCGAACCCGCGAACAATGCGCGGCTTTGTCTAGCGCACGCGCACCTCCGACTTCCCGAAGTATCGAGCGTTTGTTTATATTATACCATTAGCATCACGACTTTGTATAAGAAGGCAGCGATGAGATGGTTTTAAAACTGTCGGTACGGTTCATTCATCCTGTGCGTACAATATGTGTGTCGCCGCGAGGGCGCGGGCGGCGCACGCGCACCGACAGTAATTGATTGACGCGGCATCCGCGCGCCGCGGCTTGCACAAAGCGGATAATATCTTCATAAATCGATATTTCCTCCGCTAATAAAGCGATATTAATTATCTAGTATTCAAATCTCGAATGTTGGGCATTCGTGCGCGCTCGTGACTGGGCCTCCCCCCGCCCGACTCTCGATTAATAATCGCGGTCGACGGCCGCGGGCCGATCGCCGATCATGATTCGATATTAGCCTGTGGAGCCGTCAACGCAGGATGCGCCTGTGCAACTGCGTACCACTAATCAAAACCTGTACGGCAATTTTCAGATTATGTGTCTACCATATAGCTGAAGCTCTAATTAATTAACAGAGGGCAATCTCAGTCTTCAATTTTTCTGAAATCAAATCCTTTGTGGGATTTACATGGTTTGATTTTTCAGGCGACTTACTGGTCGATTTTATTTATCTATTCATGAAAAACAAACAGCATTTATATAATAATTATAGAAAAGGTACGATTAGAGAAAACATGCCTTTATTGCAACTTGTAAAATCTAATAGCAAACTTAATTTCAATGAGGTGGCGATTCAATTTTACAAGCGATTGTCTATAAAAAGCGCTGGTTGACTAAAAATTACCAGTAAGTCACCTAGAAAATCAACCCGTGTAAATTTCACATTAGAGATTAGGATTAGATCAGGTAGTACTAACCTGTAACTCTAGGCCGCTACCATCTAACTAGCCATCCTTTGCACGTTGCTGTTGCTGCAAATAAATTCGTGACGTCTCTTGTGCAGCCTCCAGGAGTAAGTGAAGTATGGACCGTCCCTCTTTGTAATGTAAACCCGCGGCGAGCTTCAGGTGGCGCAGCAGCGGCGCAGGCGCAGGTCGGCGCGCGGCGGTGCTATTGAACCCGCTATCGCGCCATCTACCGAACTTAACAACTTATTTAGTCATTCCCATTGTGCTCGAACTTGTCTATTCATCCAATCCTGATGATTGGTCACTTCGACGAACTATAAATGCTTGAGCAGTTTGATTTTAATTCAGATTCGGTGCGCAGTTATTGCGGTGCATTCTGTGACGTAAAAGCCAGAAAAAATATGAGCAGCCTGGCTAGGCTGTTATGTTTGTTTATAATTTTACAGCAAAAAACATAATATGTTTTTGCTGTGATGATGATCTGTTACAACATAAACAATATAACAAATAAAAACAAGCAGCAGTAAAGTAGTTCTTTGTCCATACGGAAATCTTCAAAAATCTATACGGCGTAACTTAACGAAACTTAAATAGAAACAATTAATGTTATAGGTACTACCCATTATGGGTAACTACTAAGTGCACAAATCGCTTAACGCAAAAACGATTTATTTGATATTCAAAATAAAAGTCATCAGCGCATCGCAGGCCGCAGCAGATAATAAACATCGTGTATAGAAAGTGGCATAAAACACTTTCACAGAATATACATTATTATAGTACTAAAAGTGCACACACGAGCATGGTCGGTGCGACCACGTGATGAGGCGGACAGACGCGGTTTGAAGTTTAACTAACACAATGTCAGGACAGGTAGCCGCGGTGTGTCAGACAAAGTTAAACCATATTTTAAGATTTGGCAAAATTTACTGCATTGCACCAATAGCACAACAATTACTTCTTCTTCTTTCCAGTCCCAGTCGTTTCCTCACTGCCGAGGATTGTAACTTCCATTCATCTTGTCCCCCCAATAGTATTTGAAAAACGTTTATTATTTTTATAAATGAGACAGTTAAATTCTAAGTTTATTAGAATATTTTATTTTTCTTTTGTTTCTTATTATTAATAGAGCGATAAAAATAAATGGCAACGGTAGGTAAGGTAGCAATTATTTCTGCGTTTTGTAATTGTGTACATCAGCCAGTCGAGGCTGCCGCCTGCACTGCTTGCCTGCGTGGCGCGTGTGCCCCGATGTTCCGGCGTCGGCGGACGGAGGACGGCGCTAATTGCCGCGATACGATCTGTCCCGCCGCAATTACGGAGACGCGACGTCCGGCCCGCCGCCGTCCGGACACATTTCGCACAACCCTCGCCGATGCAGACTGCGATATAAACAACTCTTTTCTCGAATATCACATGAGACTGCAGCGCATTTGCTCGTGTCAAACAAACAGTTTTTAACTTTTTTACCATTTCTTTGGTTTTGGACAGACTTTACATACCTAGTATATTAGCCTCTCTTTAACGAGTTAAAAGATCCTATAAAAAGTAAAATATGCTGTTAGCTCACCTAGTAGTACTTTGATCTTAAGGTCGTTGTGTCGGGGGACCAAGGTAAATAAATATTTTCATTATTGTTGATGGCGCTGGGTACGGCCAGCGCATATATTACAATATACCCTAGCTAAATCTGTGTATTTTGCAGTACCCGACGCGACAACCCTAAGATCTAAATTAGTGATGCAACGAATACTACTTACTTTAAAGAATACGAATATCATACCTACTACCTATTCGGCGAATACGAATACGAATAATACAACAAGGTAATTAATATCACACAATATATATTTTTTACTAAGATATTTAATATTAAAATTACTGATGACAATTTTTTTTTAAAAGCGCAACATTTGTATCTTCTCAGACATTAGGCGATTTCTTTTTTAAGTTTGTACATTCCCAGCGATCGAAACTTATCTTTCTGAGGTGACAGTAGAAAGCTTTAATGATACAAACAGTTTAGTGCGTAGGTGCGTTCGGATACACGGTGCACACTGCACAGTTTTTGCAGTTTTAGCAACGTGTAAAAAATACAAAATTGCTAATACTCTAATCCTCCATTATCATCTATCCATGTAACGCCTACTCATTGAGACCATTCGAACGAGCCCAAACACGCTATATCTGCTGTATGTTTGTGAGGGGTTGGGTATCCCGCAGACTATCTGACCTGATGCTGTAGTATCAGCTCAAGGTTACTATGTCTTGGAAATACCACCGATCATCTCATCATATCACCATCTCATTTCCAACTTGAAACCTTTTTGTCGAGTAGCAAATGAGCTGATGATCTTCAAACGCCTGAACAGATCTTCATAAATTATAGAACCACTTCGATTATGTCAGCTTTCAAATAAAAAAAACCGCATCAAAATCAGTCCATTATACCAAATACACACACGCGTCAATCTTATATGAACCCTCTTTTTGCGTCGCGGGTAAAAAACAGTGTAATTTAGAATAGCGACATAAGGATAAAATGTTTTCGTTATTTATCTTGAAACAATTATCTGACAAGTCAATTAAAATGCTTAAGTTCCAAGAGTTTTTGCCATCTTTTACTGTAAAACTGTAAACTAGGTGACGAGTGACGATACATGTTGCCCCGTTTTTTTTCATATTGCACGTATCAAAGTGCACCAATAAATTACATAATAGATTAGAGACATAGAATATACGAGTAGTAAAGTAACGTAGATTAGTGGTCTTCTTAGGAGCACGGCGCGTGTCCGCTGCCACGCTGGTGCAGGCGGTGCGCGACCACGCACCGCACCCCGAGGGGCACTCCTCAAGGACAAAGTGAACCTAATCAGGGGATAATTTATGCTTGTCCAAAAGTATAACCACATTTAACTTATCAGCTTGGAACGAAAAGATATAGAAATGCTATCAGTTTTTGAGTGTTATCCAATAGGCCAGCAGACAATTTCTATTTAGAGTTCAGGCACTTCCGTTTATTGAAAAATGTATTCCAAGACAATACATGATCACCAGGTGTGAGTGCATTATGCAGGAAGTGAGATGCGCGGCCTAACGAAGCGCGCTCTGTTTGCTGCGCCCGCGCACCTCGCTCGCCCGTAATTGAATGTTGCGCGCCCCTGCCCAGCTATGTCTTTATGAATAATAAATCATTAATCAGGTATCGATCTCGCCAATGTTGGGTGTGTCACTGATTGTTATTCTTATTTTTTGACATAAGAATAGCAAAATAGCATAAACACGTCGTTAGCGCACGCACGCACTCAGCGAAACTTGAGACTTTTTTTTCAGTTTTCTATCATCCATTTATTTTTCTTGTCGTTACAATGTAAAAAATAGAATTTGACATAAATGTCGTAATATTATCGTAGCGTCTGATATAATTTAATGAGCAATATTCATATATTTCAAAACATCTTAGTAGTTTCTAAAACTAATTTAAATACTCCGTTGTTTTAATTTAATCCAATAATGAGAACCTTGGAGCAATAAATATGATTTGCGTTATTTGTTTATCTTCACAACACTGAAAATCACATTTAAAAGAACCAATTTTTGTATAGAAGCGACACTGAAATCGAAAAATAAAATAAAAAAATCTTTACATCTTAGTAGAATTCAAATTTAATTTTATATAAATCAGCAATTTTTCTTTTTTTTTCTTCAATTATAACCATAATAATATTTATGTTGCAGAAACTATGTAAGTACTACAAGATGTTAAACATATGAAAAAATCCACATATTTTACCATTCGACTTTCATGATTGGTTTCATAAAAAAATCTTTCTCTCTTGATACTCCAGAAACGGTGTTCGGTTTTGTTGAATGAATAGTTGTTATCCAAAAGACGAATTATTTCTTCGCACAAAAACATCCGCTTTACTTCACGTAGCATCAGTTATTTTAAAATACAACGACATTTCGGGCTCTAACTAGGTAGCCCACAAGTGCGGAGGGCAGTTCTCAGAGGTAACGAGGGATGTCCTCCAGGTATCTATTGGCACAATATGGCGGAGGGAGGTGCGGGGGGGCTCGCAAACCTCGTTAGCTGAATATGCACTCCAATCTACGCCGGAATCGAATTTGCGCCCTCCGCGACCCGAGTGGCCTTTTAGAGGGCCTCGCGACGAGATGTTGATGGATTATTTGTGAAGTGGCCAAGCCTTTGAAATCTTTCGCGCGTTAAAACGGAGGTAATCTCGGCCCTCGCCCTCGGCCCGCGCCCCCTGCCGCCCCGCCGCTCGCAAACAGCCCGCAGCCTCCGTTTTGTTTACCTAATCATTTTATTGGCGACCCTCCGCGCCCCGCGCCCCGCGCCCCGCGCCCCCGGCGACGCTAAATTTATTTGAAATGTTGTAATCTCAGCCGCGACAGATGTCGCGACAACCCTTCCCGCGTACTAGCCTTCTGTACTACAAGCCGTTATTAGATTTATCGAGAAAAAAACGCGACCGACTCCTGAGAAAACTCGATCGCAAGCTGCGCCGTCATTTTTACATTTTTTACCCTAAAAAACTGTGTCAGAGGGGAGCGCGGCAGGTCCCGCTGGCGAAATCTCTTTTTTGGCGAAAAAACGAAGGAGCCGAACAATGCGTGACCCATTTCCCGGCCGTGGGAAGGAATAACGAACGCGTCTCCGCGCTCGCGAGCATTTTTACAATAAAAAATGCATTACCCCACATTTTTAAAAAATTCGTCGAGTGTAAAAAACTCACGGATGCATTGTTCGCCGGGATATTGAAATTTCAAACTCGGAAGGGTGAGATTTATGTGCAAAATAACGGTTTTAGCAAAAAAGCTGCGGAATCAGCTGCGCCTGCGCCGCTAACACAAAACACTCGTTAGCGCCGCAGCGGAACAATCGCGCCTCAATGACCGAGTGCGCCGGGAACTGAACCCGCACCTACATTCATTCCAATTACAACACTTTAAACCACCATTAAAGGTACTTGTAACAAACTGTTTCAAATTTTTTAACCAAAATCTTTTACCCCATCGACGTCTGTCGATGACGAATTTTATTTCTCAGCTCCGAGTTCCGTTATTTTCCGTTACTCACCTAAGATCGCTCTAGAAAGTGACAAGATCAATATTCTACAGTAATTTAAAATGACACAGAAAAAAGCTAGCACAATGTTTTATTTGCTTCTATCAATTTTGCTATTTGATCCAGTGTAAGGTTGGTTTTTGCTTTGAACAACTGAGTTGTATACAATTAAAAAAATAAAAAAAATAATAGCTAGACTATCTCTACTAAAAACTACTTTATTTGTGTTTTGTAAGACATTGAAACGACGAAACGATTCGTCGTTTCAAAGTCTTACAAAAACGAAATACTTTTCTTTGATTTTCAATCGTCGAATTCAATTGTTATAATTCAATTTCAAGGCAAATGTTTTTGTTTAGTGAAAAATGTAAAGGCCTCATGAAGCTTTACAGTATATTTGTTTTCGCTTTATGTTCTAATCGCAAGCTTCTTACCTTTTTTCCACATTTTTATTTTTTGTAATGAAGTAAGCTGTACAAACAATATTATGAAGAAAGCTGCCTGGTTTTAACAAATGACCCTTAAACGCGACAACTCAATGAGCTGCGCGGGCGCCGGACAGGTGCAAACATTACTTGCACATTTTAATGCACTATGTATAAAATTGACAACGCGTGGTCTTTAATCTGGAAAAATTAAAGTCGATATAATTGTGTGGTGCAGATAATATTATTGACATATTGACATAGTCATAATAATTGGATTGTATTTATGTCAAAAACTTATATTAACTAAGAGTATTCACTGATGCTTTGTATATTAAAGTATCGTGAGTATTTTATAATAGATTTATCAGTATTTTAACGGAAGTCATATTTGAAAAAAAAACACGTTGTAAACGTTTTTGTAAGAATGTTTAATATTTTGCAATTATACAATGTTCTATAATAATAATCTGATTTAAAAATATGTTGTTGCTTCTGACGTTAATTACATAACTTATGTTGCTATTATTTTACCGACTTAAGTCTAAGTCATCAGCACAAAAACAATTGTTCGAATATAACCGACTTTCTTTAATTTTTTTATAAATATGAAATTCAAACTTTCTTTAGCTGTTGTATGGTGGTTGTTTAACCCGTTGGCGTCGGAGCAGGATCCATCGATCAAGTTGTTTGCCGGTAACCGGAGCCTCGGCGGCGCATTACCGACGACGCTGCCGATATTGTTCATACGCCGCCATTGTTTAAAATATAAGTACTCATCTAATGCACGTCATACGTGCCTCCGGTACCTACACCAGATATAGATGAAAGGGCCCCGTTCTGTTTCATTTAAGAATCGGCTTAGTAAGTTTTTTATGAAGTTTTAAACGATATTTTTTATTAATAAATGAGATGATTTTACAAATAAATGAGATTAGTAAACGCGATTAATGTAATTTGATGTTTTTACATTTGCCAACATTAATTATAATGATGTTATGCATGTGCTAGTAATTGAATTCGGTCTCACAAAGTGTAAGTTGTTGAGATCGCCTTTGAATGAGATCACAACGGTTTCTTAACCCAACAATTTGTTACGGCCCATTTTTTCCGGCGCCATACGTTTATTTGATTTCCCTGTGCTTTAAAGATACAACTCAGGATATTGTTTCTTAAATAGAATTGTGTATTGAAACAAAGCTATGACAAGTTTGAGTTTTCGTGGAACTCTTTTCAGACTCTAAAAACAAATTGATAATCTTAAGCATTATTATTATTAATCAGTTCGATCGTTATGACGCCGAATTGATACAATACGGTTAGGTATATTATTGTTTCAATATAAAATTTACACACTTCTTTGCAGTTTTCTGCAATAATAACGAGTTAGTGAGTAAATCGTAAGCGTCGTCGATGAAGTGCGACGAGTGATGGCAAAGGAGTGAGAGGTGCGACGCGCCGCGGGCCGCGGGCCGCGGGCCGCGCATGTAAATGAGGCGCGCGAGGGCCGCGGGAGGGCCGCATGCAAACGAGGGGCGGGGCCTCGGCACTCCCCCCGCCGGCGCCGCCGATACCTGTAGGAAATCACCTAAAAAACGCCGCAATCTGTTCCGCGCGGTATGAAAAGTGAAACGGCAAGGGTGACTCGGGACAATGTGGCCCGGTGCGCGCGCGCACGCGCCCCGCGCCCCTCCCGCCGCAACCCTTGCTCACGTGCGTATGTGACACATGTACATACTCCTCGCGATTGTGTTTCACTTTTTAAATAATCGAGGGTTTAAAAAAAGAAAGTGATTATTATTTAGTCTTTGTAACGGTTAAAGGGTACATGATATGGGCCTACGTAGCTACTGTGCACCGCTCTCATGTTTGGGCAAATTGAAAAATACTTTTAAGTTGAACTAATACAATGAAATTAGGGCCTAATTAGATTTTTACGAATTTTTACTTGTTTTTTTTATATATTTGAATAGTAAAATGGGTATTGATTTCGGTCTATTCGAGTTTCTGAGACTTTGTGCTTGTGTTACAGTCTACGGTTAACTGTAACATGGAACAGAATTACTTTGGAATTATCTGTCAAGTAAGTTGATTAGAACCCTTGACACAGAGGCACTCACATGTTTAAGATGGCTTGTAATGGTACCTATGTTACTTTACTTACGCGTCTGTGTAAGTATGTAAAGAGGCTGGAATTCAATTTCATTGGACTCTACAAATAGAATGCAGGCAAACAAAGGGCCGCGGACCGGAGGCGATATTAAATTTGCGAATTTGTCGGAGCGGCGCGTGCGGTCAAGCGCGAGAGCTTGTTTAAACTCTCCCCGCGCCCTCCGCCCCCCGCGCCTTTGATCTCGCCTGCCGCTGACGGGATGACCCTCACTGACTGCTCCCGAATAAGTTTACGGTGCTTTTTAATAGGACTGGTCGTCTTATAGGCTTAACAATAAAAAACTAAAAAAAATCGTTAGTTTCCTAACAAAACAATTTGTAGGATGTTGTCTTCGAAAAATGTTTTTAATAAAAGAGATCCGAAACATTAATGCAACTCAAATTGTTATCTCTCATTAGGTGACTAATTTACTTTTCATAAAACGTATACCAACATTTTTATCAGCTTCCCAATTAGTAACATGTTTTTGAGATAAGCTTTTAACTATTGCAAATTACATAATTTAATGTTGATAAGTAGAGCTTTTTGCGCTAGAAAAAGTAACGTTAGTTTGAACAAGCTGCGGTAGACGCAGGCGGGCAGGTTAGCCTATTTGCGTAGTTCAAGCACCTACCTAAATATATAGCCTACCTACTCAAGTTGTACCTACTTAATACGCAAATAAACAGTAACGAACTGAGATTCTCAGGTGCTTTGGCGCTTTAAGATTATGAATTTGTTAGTTGTTTACTTATTAGTTTTTATGAAATTGTTACGCAAGTATAGACTACAATTATTTAATACCAGTATCATTCGTTATTAGGGTGTTAATATTAAGTACGGAATATAGAAGCTAAAGAACTTCATTTATAAAATATTTTATGTGTACCGAAAATAATTTTTCTCTAACAAACTATGTATGTATGTACATCGAGAACTTTATAATCATATTCTCTAAAACTCTTGATGTACATATACCGTGACGTTTTCTGTCAATTTACATGACACTACCATTACGTCGGGATGCTGACTTATCTGAATATAATTGATTAAACTTTTTACGAGCGTTCGCTGTAAGTAGATCTGGCTGCGTGCCCCATTACTGTAAAACATGAGCATATCGGCGGCCATTAAACGTGATTAAAGCAATTTATAATGTTTATTCGGCCACGATAGCTCGGCCGCCCGCATACGCGCAGATCGCGGCCACGTGTCGCCCGCGCCCCGCCGCCCTGCGCCGAATTGTTAAATTAAATAGAGTTAACTGCCGCTAAAGGGTTGCGGCGCGTGGCGAGGATTGTCCTCCCTTCTCCCCCTCCCGCACCCCCCACGCGCCAGCTGCGCGCGCGCACAATACCACCCGCTATTCGTATCGCAACGTGACTGACACCTTTGACGCCGCATCCGATTTCCCTTTCAAATTCGTCAATCCTTTAATGCCGAACAAATGGACTCGGTGCTCGGTGTTCTCTTCAGTCAAATAAGTATCGCAAAACGACTTCAGGTTGCAGTTGAGGCAAAAAATATAAATCTTCAACACGATGCGAGACGCTACCAAACTTCGTTATAATAAACTTAAATTATCTACCTTTTTAGTCCAAAGACTTGTATGTGTTACTCATTTGCTTTTTCTGCTTTGCATTTAGAATAATTCACATTTACAAGCATTAAATTGATTTTGCCTTTTTACAAGGTTTTTGTAAATAAATTAGTCATTGCTCCTATTGACATCGTCAATACCAACCTAATACAAAAGTAAATTATATGATTGGTTGTTTATTCATTTATTGTAAACCAGCTTGTCTCCGGGGAGGCGCTGCGTTGCCGGCGCTGTTTGCAGCACTCGCCGGTTATGTTTGCGCCGTCATAAATTCACAATCAACTCCGCCCTCGCGAGACGCAGCCCTTGATTGATGCACTCTCCTGGGTCTGCCTCCGCCGCAACTATTATTTTAGTGCCAATTTAGAAATGTATGAATCTTATAACCAGCGAGCTATGTTCATTTTGCGGCTGAACATACACAGTGGTACTATTGTGTTTGTCCCGGACTTTCAGCGTAGTAAATTAAATATTACGAGAATGACCTAGAGACTATGAAAGTAATGCTTTTATTCAAAATTTTATAAAAAAAAATGTTGCCTGAACGATCTGATTGAGATGTCTTTTTTATCTTTCTTCGTTACGAGTGTTTATCTACGATAATTTCTTTGGAATCCCGTGTGCTGATCAAATCAGATATCCATTTCTAGCATCCATTAGCGTGCTCGGCGGCTGTCTTGAATATTAAGAACAGTTTCATCACGAGGAGCGCGACGGCTAACGGTCGCGTGTCGGAGTCGACGCGTCTCCCTCCGCCACTACCATACATCATCGGGTTTTAAATTAAAGCCGTCACCGATATTGTCGCGCGACGGAATAATTTACAAATGACGTTCATAAATGGTGATAAATCACGCGCCGTGTGTCGCAAGTCGCAACCCTTCTGGCGCCCGCCGCGCCCCGCGCCCCGCGCCCCGCGCCTCGACCGCGACCCGTTTTTTAGCGCCCATTTCCATACGAGGGTAAAGGGTGAACGCGGCGGCCAATTGCAGCGCTCATCACATCTACATATCATTTACATAGCGATGCCACATAGCGGTATACCTACACCACGCGCCACTCTGATTTGTGCCCTAAAAAACATTATGTGCTTTCAAATGTACCTACAGGTTTCAAGAACCTTTCAAATATAACATGGTTTTATAATTTGTAAGTACTAGTATTTTTTTGCAATTTATTTGAACTGCTTGAAATTATTTAGCACTTTTATAGGAAAATCAAAATCAATATCTGTTGTTTTTTTCTGATCCCAAATAGATCTGCATTTTCCAATGGCTATCAATCTGTATCCCAGTTTCTGACTCATTATATTAGTCACTTTGTAGACTATCACTAAACCTTCATGTTCATTTTATGCTGAAGTTGCACTTTTGATTTTTTTCAATCTTTGATTCATAATCTGCTGTCCTTTTACATTTATTAGTCTGTGTGATATCTGTCAACCGAATAGTAGATGGTAGATCAATGTCAAATTGGAAGTCGAATTGACATTTCGTTTTCTTAATTTAGAAAAAAGGAAAATAATTTAGCTAAAAGATAAGACAGAACTTGATCCATGTAGCAAATATTGTTGGCTATATTTTAAGACCTAATTCAATCGTACACAAGTTTAGCATTTTTTTCCATGGCGAGTGCCGGTTCTCCTTTACTCAAAATATTTTATTTAAGTTCTTTTTTCTAACTTTATGTTTACAGTTCATAATGCATGCTGTGTAAACTAGTTAAAGAGACCATAATCATGTAGTTAATAGCTTGTTTATGTGAACCTGCGTATGATGTATGTTTCATGTTGTTAATCTAATAAATGAATAAAAAAGGTTTTTGAAAGAAATTAAATAAAGATTGAGAACCATGAATGGTAGCTATCTGCCAATTGACAAAGTGGTAGGATCAACGAGGCTCGAATATTTCTGTCTGTGTGAAAGGAAGCAGATAAGCTTTCAAAGAGTACAAATGAAATGAGCCAATCGAGTGAAGTCTACTTCTTCACACTGCAGCCGGGCGCGCGGCGACCGCCTCGGACACAGGGCTACCACAAACGGACAGAGACATTCTTGTCTACTTTACTCTGACCAGTCAATACGATTAACTTATACTAAGGGAGTTATCTACCAATGAAACTATACATTTTTGCCATAGAAACAAAGGTTGAAAAACGATAAAAAATATTGGTCCTCCCATACTAACTAGAGCTAAACATTATGAAAGTAAAAAAAATACCTTTTTCGACCCATGTTTCTGTGGCAAAAATGTTTAGTTACATTGGTAGAACACTTTCTTAAGTGAATTAAAACAACTACAAAATAACGGTGTATATAAACAATGACATTGATCTCAGTAGAAGCAAGGCAGCCTGAGCTTGCCTTAACCTTAAACTATTCAAATTAGGTAGTAGTTAGAGTAAAACTTAGTGATGAGCGTTCAATATAATTATTTAATTACAAGATTTACAAGCTACGAAATAAAACGCATGTCATATAAGAAACATTCAAGGTAATTTTAGGTTATTTGATATAAAACTCCGCCTCTGTTTCGTAGAGCACACGCACGTGAGCGAGCGGTCGGCCATCGGTCGTCGCGACGATGAATAGAAAGCTCTCGCTCGTTATCAGCCGCGTGCGCCAATCGGGCAATAGCATTAGCGGCAGGGCTGCCCCAAGCTGGGGACACAAATCTTGTTTTAATAAGCACCGTGAAATTTTAAACTCCTGGCTTAAAGGGGTGAATACATGTATATTTATGAGGTTGAACTACTTTTGCTATCGGATCAACTATGAAAGCTTCGGTAATCTGAAATATTTTGAAAGAATTTGTTTTATGTGAAATCTTATTTTTTCGTTGCAAGTCACAGTTTGTGCTTCCTCTGCTCTATTTTCAGACGTTTTAAGTAAAATACGTTGCAATTCTAAAATATACGTGCAACCCTAAACAACTAGTGATACGATGTTACACCAGAGAGGTGGCGCGGGGCGGGGGCGGGGGCGGCGCGGGGGCGGCGGGCGCGGGGCGGTGCAGCTGCAGCGGCTATTGATTAGCGCAATCAGACCCGCGCCATTGTTCCAGCGACAAACCAACACATGCTAATATCGCGTCGGCGTCTGTGTGCGCCACCCATTATCCCACACTACACGTGGAGGATTAATTACTCCGACAATTAACTGCAATTTGAATTTAAATACTCTTTCAATGTCTTTATCGAAACATGACAGGAAAAATAGTAGATTATTCCTATTGAACATAATTATTGTACTCGCTACGCGGATTTTGGAAAATTCATTTTACGTTAAGACAAAACTTAATTTAAACTCAAAGATTCATTAATCAAAGGCCAAACTAGAAAGAAGCGAGCTTAAAACTAGAGTATTATAACCCTTTTCGAATAAATAAACGAAAGCTCCAACAAAAGCTTTAAATCGATTGCGAATACATAGTAGGGAAAGTGAGCGCATTAAAATAGATTGGTTTTATAAACGAGGTCCATGGAACAGTTGTCGCTCCTGAGAGGGCGCAACCCTTCCCGGGATGCAAATGCAGATCAAACAACATGGCGGCGAGCGAGCGAGCGCAGCGCGCAATTAGACGCATCGCTTACCATGTTGTAAAGATTATCGAGAGGAAAGTACTCTCTGAATCAGTTTTGTTATCGCTTCTTCGCGGCATGAATGGCATTGCTTTACAATTATTTGTTGATTAGGAGTTGTTTGAAAGATATGATGCGACGACCCGCATATTTCGGGCTTTATGATGTTAAAATTTGATTTTAAAAGTTTGACAATATTTTATAATTAATGATTTTGTTTATTTACCTGAGGAGAATTTGATGTGATAGATACAATATATTTATAATTACAGCTAAACAAGTTTAAGTCAGTTTTATACACTTAAGTTATCACTGAAAATGCATGAGGCTATATTGCGTGCGTTTATTTTTTTTCATTTTTCCCACGTCCATTCCAATCTTTGTAGCTAAAGTACTTTCGTATGGAAATCAGAGACAACGGTGAAACTACTAATACCCAGACATGAGACAATATGTTAGCAACATAACATAAAGTTAAATTAGCTTCTGAAAATCACTTCATCAAATATAAAGTGGTGGAAAAGTATAATTAACTTATTTTATTTTATTAAAACTAATTTTGATAAAGGTTATAGCATTGTGGAATTGTATCATCCGCCTAGACCATCATAGACTAACTCCTATTAAGTATTTTTAAGAGTGTGTTTACGGCACAAGTGTTTATTTAACTCATAAATAAAGTCCCTAACACATTCGTCTCCGGTCCGTGTGGTCCCGCGGGTGCACTTCGCTGTCCTCTCGTCTGAAACGATATTTACATAGCTGCTGTTCTGCTGGTGGCCTTATACAAGTCGCGGACTTTGTCCATAACCCAACACCTAATAACAAACACTTCTAAGAAAGATGTAATCCTAGTATATATTATAAATTCTTCACTTTTTAAAACATAATATGAGTACCTACGTTTCGTCAAAATGAAGTAATGAAACTCCAAAGAATGGTTACCTATGATCCTTTAACTGACAAAAAATGTAACTATAGAAATAAAATTCAAAACTAACACTAACTGTCTCGTGTTGAGATCAATAGCTGTTTTTAAGTATGTGTATTCTGGTAAACACACACAACAACCTCGTAATGTATTACTTAACCAATATGTCTGTCTCAGTATGCAGTGGAAGTAGTTACGAAACATTCGCATTAAAAGTGCGTTATCAATAGTGCGTGATGGGGGAGCGGTCACCTGCGCCCGGCTCCGGACCGCGGCCGCCGGTCGCCGGACGCCGGAGATTTACGGCCGGCCGCCGCCAGCTCCCGCGGGCCCGTGCCTTACAGGCCCAATTCTAATTTAATGCATTCGTGCACTACTTCAGCCTAAGAGTAATAGCTGTTTACGTCTTTAACCCCTTTCTTAAATAAGACCTTTTAAAAATAAAAATAGATGAAACATTTCTTTTATTTCCTAATTTTGAGAATTTTTATTTAGCTAGCTGTTATTATTTATTTTTAACCTGGGGCTATATTACATTGCTCATTACATGAAAATCAATATTTATTATTAACCATTGTTTAACACTGACAACGCGAAGCCATATAAAGAAAACAAATATTAACAGTACTTATAATAAATATTGTTTACAACCAAACCCACATTCCTATCCTTACAAGTACTTAGTTAGAACAAGACAAAGAACATTATTATTAACTGTAAATCAGTGACCTCCCCTCAATAATGGCATTATAAAAGAAGGAAATGTTTTATTGAAAGCTCCTCACCCTCACCCGCTACGACGTAGCTGCTACGAGTGCACCGCGCTACGACTGACCACTTGCTAATGCGTCAGGTGCGCGTGCTACATGCCTTCTAATTATTTCTCCTGTATTTGTATTTCGGCATGGTATGGCTGATTCGATAATCACCACTTTTACAGATTTCTAATAATTTACATTAAGTAAAATGAGTTAATTATTTGAAATTTTGAGATTTAAGCATTCACAATGCTATTTTTATATAATACTAAATAATATACTAGAAAAAATAGGACTCGCACCAGATCATGTTCTCGGACGGGAATCGAACCCGCGACCTTTGGATAACCGGTCCAATGCTCTGACCGCTGAGCTACCGAGTCACTAGTGGGAACGTCGAATTTCTTCTAGTATAATGAGTAAAATGAGTTAATGTTTACTGTTTTTGAAAAGAACAGACATTTACTATTAATAATTTTGGCATTTCGTTTCATTACATAGAACACTTTATGACCAAACAATTCTACTGCTTTTTTTTTCACTTAAGCAACAAAAGCAAGCCAACAAAAACTCGGTCGCTTGTTTCACTCAAAACATTTAAATGTAAACCGTTCCAAAAAACGGCAACGCAAACATTCGCGAATAAACATCAATTGTTCGCATCCGCAAACATCTCAAAGGAGGCGAATATCTTATTCAAAGTAGCAATATGTTGCCTAAACAAACAGCGGCGAGCTGCTCGCGATGCATGAGGCGAGGAGGTCGGGTAGAGTGGACCGCGGCCGCGGGACCGCATTACCATCACAAAGGCGGGCTGACCGCTCCTGCACCGCCTCTAACTACTTGCACCGCTTCAAACTTATTGCAGTCAACACCACACCGCTGTTATTGAACACTTCATAACTCGAATATCTCGCACTCGCACTCATCAATCGAGGTGACGAACTAAGTACTTGCACTGCCTAAGTGCATTGTATATTGTATTATTCCATATAGTGTTGAATAAATTGTGACTGACATTTCGATAATATAATATTTGCAAATTATATTGAATTGACATTTTTTAATATAATGCTTGAATATTTTTTTATGTTTTTATATTATTTAATATCCTTTTAAATGTCAATTTAAAATAATAACTATTTCACATATTAATTAATAAGAATTTTTTGTTAAATATTTGCACGTTTATTTTAACAACCAAATATGCTGGTCACTTGTATGAAATGACTAATCAATATTAATTTGCAAACCATATGTTTGCAAATTAATTCATCAACGCCACCGCGGCCGCATGCGGCCGGATGACAATGGAATGTCTATTGTGTCTCATTTTCCGCGCGTTGAAGGGTTAATATTGATTAATTGATTGCTCTTTCAAAAGGACATTTCAGTCCACGTTATTGAACACTTAAACTCAAACATCTATCAAGCAAGTCGAATAACTATTTTCTCTACTCGGGTAGATATTGTAGTCGATGCTATCGTCATTAAACTCTTACCAACACATGAACATAATGTCACAACGTGATATTAGATATATTTGTAAGAATCGCGTTTAATATCTTTGATTTCTTAGTGGAATTGAATTATTTTTTGACA
This sequence comes from Catoptria pinella, assembly GCA_963556745.1. Classification (NCBI taxonomy): domain Eukaryota; kingdom Metazoa; phylum Arthropoda; class Insecta; order Lepidoptera; family Crambidae; genus Catoptria; species Catoptria pinella. The sequence goes on from OY750765.1 coordinate 14,391,093, forward strand.
GATTTCGCGCTTCTCGTAACTATCGGAGGACATTGAAAATGAACATCAAAAACAAAAAAAACTATTGTTTCGTATGAAGAAAAGATTATCTTTTCAATAATTAAATATTTTCCTTAAACGGGGAAGAAAACCCCCAATGTGGCAGCCCTGGCTACACAAAAGATAAGCTACAGCATAGACCGTAAAAGATAGAGAGGTGCTGGTTTTTTCAAAATATAGACCAATGTCATATCTCTAGTGGTTTTTATCATCTGGTAAGGGTGCCAGATGATAAAAACCACTGACCAGCCCACGGTTTTCGACCGATTCCAAAATTTCTTTATAGACAGTGGACAACCTCGGGAGTTATAGTTTACCTGCTTCGGGGGCTTTTTTAATTTTTTCGATAACGGTTTGCATTTTCACAGAAATTTACTTTTCTTTTTGTAGCGTCGTTTCTTTCCGTACTTTTCGATTATCCAAAAAAGTTACGGACTGATTGTCAAAAATTTGGTACCTACCATACGATGCCCCGCAAGCTCCTGCATCTTTTGACACTATTACTACCTTTTGTTTATCTTTATAACTTTCGGAAGTATAGCCGAATTACACTTCCCCACGAAAACGATCTGATGAACATTTTCAATGTTAAAACAACAAACGACTGCTGAGGTGCGCATGCGCATATGCAGGTTAAGTGAAAAAGTTTGATACTTTAGGGGTTAGAGTCGTAGAGAGAGGCTTATTGGGTGTAATAATTATATTCGACTTTTTATCATTACATAAGTGAGCTACTTATACCGTTATTTTAGGAAAATGCAAAATGTATAACTTTCTTTAATAATATAGGTATATTATGTGTGCAATAATTGTATCCCCTTTCCTCGGACAATCTTTTAAGATTGTATCGTTAAAAGGAATCCGTATTTGGTCCCTCCAAGCGCGTCCGCTTGTCAAGTCTGCTCGGTCCCCATCACATTTAGGCAAAACTTTTCCGCACCTTTAATGTGAGGGCGGCGGCAAACTTCGAGCGGAGTCCACTACGCCACGTATGAGGTCGGGGGTTTCACTCCCGGCTGTGATTTTTTTGGAACCCAACAAAGGAACTCTAGTCCTTTGCCGGATGGTTACACAACGTGTTGCAAAAATACGAGTCATGCCGAATATGGTAGATAAATAAATCTGCTGTTTTATACAAAAATGAATAACAAAAATTTCAAAATGTATGAAACGGCTGATTTTGTTTTTCGGGATTTCACAGTTGGTCCCATAGTAAAAATTGTTCAGTTTGTTGGTCCTTATCTATAATATTCAGCATTACTCGCATTTTTGTAAAACGTTGTATATAACTTAATTTAATACTTGAACATTTTCAATGTTAAAACAACAACCGACTGCTGATGTACGCATAATATTTCTTTCATTACTATAATATAAGAATATTCTTTATTACTATAATAATTCAATAGAAACAAATTTTTTCATAAATCGTATATCTTCTTAGGAATTCTTGATCTCTCGAGTTCTTTCATTTAACGATATGTAAAAAATAAGTGCGGGTTAAAATGTTTATGTATGTATTAGTTAACAACTGCCGCGCGACTTCGGCCGTTTGTTACAGTTTTTGCTTTTAAAAATTCTGTCAGTACGTTATGATGAATGGCCACCCAGATATATAAGTTTAACTAATTTGCGCAGATAAGTTCTCCGTATTTCGCCCTCAGTGCGAGTTTCACTTCGTATTCAAAACGAAGGCAGTTCTTAGTATTCTCATTCATTTCAATCAATTAACATAGTTATTGCACCTCGGCCGGTCACGAAACCGCTCATTGAAATTGCAGCCAGAAGCTGATTGATACTTTTTTGTACCTTATGTAAAACGCCGAGGCATATACCTAACTGAAATGTTTTAAATGCGTCGTCGGGGCGCCGATCGAGGCGCAGATAGTGGGCCGTTCGTTTGTGTTCTTTGTTAGATAATAACGCTGTAACGACTCTCGGCACACGCTCAGAATGATTTCGGAGCGAACCTTTTTTTCAATCAAACCCGATATCGGAATTCGCGCATCGGTTAGCCGAACCCGTCGTTCCCCTTTCCTAAAAAAAATTAAACAGCTTTTAAACGCGCATCGCGCTCGCTGCATTCGGCGAAAGCGTAAAAAAATCATCTCAGGTAATCGAAATAATGGCGAGGTTGCGCGAAAAAAATTCACTAAGGGCGGAAAAGAAACGGATTCGTACAAAAAAGTTCCAAAATTTTTAATTCGTCGTTCGCGGGGTGCGGCGGGAGAGCGGGCGGCGGGCGGCGGGCGCGCTCGCAGGCTGCTGCTGCAGTGTGCCTCCGCGCGCCGACCCGCGCGCACCGACCCGTCGCGTCGCTCACAACGATCAGGCCGCCCGCTCCCGACCCGCCGCACACAGCATGAGCATGGTGCTGTCCGCGTGCGTGCGCGCCTCCGCGCGCTCCTACTGCACCTCCTACCGTGAGTAGCTCCTACAGCTATGATTGTTTACAATCATATAAACAATAACTTAAAATTGTGCTAATCGATTATGAAACTTTGTTTATTTTCAAGTCTATGTATGTATCTATACATACATTATATTGTTTAACATTTTTCAGGACGAAATGGTTAAAAAAGTTATAAATCGAAATTCTTGACATTTATTGTTTGTTATTGCACGGTTTTTGTTTGTTATTTTAGTTTTTATTTATTTTGTTTGTATATTTTATTCATTTTCTTTTGTTTGAAGTATTCAAGACTCGTCATCATTTTCTTTTTAATCACGCTTATTTTTTACATGACTATTTTATAATTAAATTCTTGTAATATATTATGTACATACATGCCTTTATTTACTTTTAGTTAAAAGCTTGAATTACTCTTCAATTTCAATTCAATACTTTTTTTGTCTTAAAGTTACATTTACATTTACATAATAAAAACTATTGAAGTCCTATTTAAGTCCGTTTGGTGCATCGGTTCGTAGCGAACGGTTTTAGGTAGGTGTTATATGGGGCTGAAAAATTGTATGTTTTTTATTTTTCAAAACAGTATTATTAACATTCATAACATTGAAGTAAAAAAATTGTGCCTTACGAAATCATTCAAATTTGGCAATCAAAATATTTGCATACATTCTGATTAGTTAGAACATTAAAATGCCTGCCACATCGTTATCTTAATCATATTGTCATGTTTACGTTTACTAATCTATTATTAATTAAATACTTACCGTAATTAGGAAGTTTTATGGGAAATTCCGATCACGTATTTCACTTAGTTTAAAAATTATTAATCACCATAAATTATGTCTATACAGAACTACTCTATGTTTTTATTAACCTACTTTTTACTAGTTAGATATCTGTTGTTCGAATTTCTACGATAACTCTAAAATGGAAACATAAAAAATAAACCTACTCATTGCACAATCCTTATCTTTTTCCCAATACGCGCGGCGCAAAAAAGGGGACAAATGCAGTTTTTTAAACGCAAAAAATTATTTGATCCGCGTTAATATTATTTCTCCGTATGTACCCTTTTTGTGAATAGCTAAATGGATGCAAAAAAACCATAGCGATGACGTTTCAATAATCGCAACTCCCGCGCACAATGCGCAACACTTTTTATGGACGAATCATCATTTTTTTAGGTTCCATCTCAGATACAAATGTTACTTAATAGTTCTAATGAACTGTAAAATTTTGAATGTTTGAATAAGTTGTGAAAATAATAAATACGTGTCCTGATTAGGAAATATTGTAATAGTTTATAGGTACTTGTTATATTTATTTTTAAGCGTAAAAATCAAAATAATATCCTAAATAATAATAAAAAACCTATAATATTTTTGCCTGCTGTTTTTTATCATTATGAAGTCTCTTATATTTTATTAGTTTAACGATATACTTACCAAATAATTTACCATTAAAATACTAAATATTATTATAGGTAATTGATATTACAAAAGTTTATCACTCACAAGAAGGGTAAAAAAATACCGAGATCACATGAAACGTACAGCTATTGATATTATTTTTGTCATATATCTTATTAAACTACACAGCAATTGATTGCAATTATATAAAACCTTTGTGTCACTCAATAGTGACATAAAGGTTTACAGTTAAATAATACATGCGTTTCGTAAGTGAATAATCATAATATTTTTTCCTGATTTTATTCGCTTGTGTGGAATGCTCGCGAGCGCGCATTGTGTCTGGATTACATTACACGACAGGTACGCCGCTCCTCGCTCCCACGCACCTTATGGATGCGCCACAACGTTGCGACCAACCTTTGTCAATCAAACTTTACAATATGCTTTAAATATTTTTTTTGTGCTGGATTATCCCTGATAAGCCGTTCGTAGCACCTCGTAGTCGTAGCAAATCTGTAGGCATGTCGTAACGGAAGTTTTTATGCACTTATTATAATAGCGACTTGTTTTTTGAGACGAAGAATGCTCCCGTATTTCTAGAGGATTTTTTTTGTTACTTTTTCCTTATATTGTAGAAAATTGTGTGATTAAATTACATAACTAAACACATTCCACCGGCGAAATCCATAAGGGAACCGCCAAAGCTCGAAAAGAAGAATAATTTTCTACGACACTTTGTTCAGCACTTTTTACGGCATTAAGTTTTTGATATATTTGTGAGAGTACTTCGCCTTTTTCTTTTTATTTGTTGTTAAATTGTTCTAGTTATTTCATTTTAGAGAAACACATTTATCTTAAAGGTAGGGTATAATTAGTCGTTAATATTGAATACCTTTAAAAAAACTCGGCTCGTTTGCCCGAACTTTTTCATTACTGCAAAACTATCATGAAGTGTTTGTGGTTGATTTTGTCTATACTTTCCTTCTGTATTTTTATATTACTTATACCGTGTTTCACGAATTTCGGGATTTAATTATGTTGTATATCAATTATGTTGTTGTAATTATGTTGTTGATGTTGTATATTTAAACTTGTAAGAACTTTGTGAAGTACCCGGCTACTACCCGTTGCTGGTAGTTGGACGTGGCTATTCCGCGTCGGTAGGTCGTGTGAGCAAAAGGTGTCGGCGCGCCAGCGGCGTGTCGATTACGCGCGATCCGATTAATTAGCTAAGCTCATTACCGCCGCCTGATACTTGTCATTTAAATTAACCCAATTTAATTTACCAGACGCAGCCACCTCAAAGTCTTCCCTTAATCCCCTAATGCCGTGTCGTATCACCCGAACACTATTTGACTACCGACGAACTCATGAAGGACATACGACATACGATCTTTAAAGTCAACACCCAATCTTTTAGGGCTGCGTCTGAAAAAGCAGATCTAATTTCAAGCGCGTATTTTTACTGTCTTGGATTTGTTTCAACCTGCTATTGGGTAAAAAGTAATGATAGTTAGAGACTTTAACTTCAAAAGATAGATTAATGTTGTAGTTACTAAAACTAATATCTAGACCCCAAACAAAAATACATAGGTAATTATACAAAAGATATTGAAATACTAAATTATTATTATTATTAATAATATTAAATTAGTATTATATAAAAATAGCATTGTGAATGCTAAAAGATGTTGTCTTAATATGCAAAAGTTATGTTATAAAATAACCTCATACACATCATAGATGTTGTAGATTGACTTCACTCACTTCAGTGAGACGCTGCCTCTACAACATCCGACGTATGTTGGCGCCTCCGAGATGCCACGTGCGACGTGCGCAGCGTTGCTCCTTCAAAAAATCATAGAAACTGTTTTCGTAACGCAATGTCCCTGTTGCATCGAATATCATAACCGGCAAATCGGCAAGGAATTACAACTCGACACTGTACTAATGTTTAACAACTATATTTTTTTTACCAACGCCACTCGAAAAAGTGCTTGAAATTCATCGATAAGAGTGTATAATACGCGATTTTATTCATCGAGTGAGTAAAAATATTTTTAATTTGGAACAAGCGCGCATTATGTATAAAATGTATTCCCGCACAGAATACATTTTAACCATGGAACTTTCTTTTTACTTTCTATGGCTAAAATGTACTTTGTGCCGATCGATGACTCAGCGATTAGTCTGCTTGAATGCGGGTGTATTTGATTAACAGTTATACAATTTAATAAAAACATACGGTGTCTTTGCCAAATACCCAAGTCTTATCTAAAACGATTGTTTCAAAACCAAACAAGAATATAACCCTTTTCAAAAGCTGTTCTAATTTCACTATTTTCTAATGTTTATATTAATTAAACCTTAGTTATGTATCAATTATAGTATAATAAAAGGTTGTAACCTTCTGAATTAATGAATTAATAATTTAGTTGGTGACATACAATACAAAAGTTAAAAGTAATAACAGAATAAAATAAAATATACAATTGAATAGAGAACCTCCTCCTATTTTTGAAGTCGGTTAAAATATAAAAAGTAACCAAATGCGCCGAAAGAGCATTTATCCAGCATGATGTCGCAGCATTCTAATAAATAAATACATTGAAAAAGAAAAATCTCCTTCAAAACCTGAAAATATAAAAAAAAGCCTCAAAATTAAGAAGCTCTAAAATGCAAGAATTAATATTCAAATTACAATTTATAAAACGTCTATTGAAGTCGGGTGGGGCTGGAGGACAACTTATTTTTTTATTCTAAAAGGCCCACCCGACTTCTTAGACTTTTTTATTAAAATTTATATGTGTATCTAGTAATTTGTATATTATTTCTTGCTTTTTAGAGCAATTAATTTTGTTGGGGCTATTTTTGTTTTTATTCTCAGGCTTTTGACGGAGGTCTTTCTTTTTTTAATGGCTTTTTTAATTTTAATTCACGCTATTGTTTTAAGGAGTCCCGTTGTGCTTTCGTAGTCTATTCCAGAATGTCGCAGATCATAGCTCGGTTTGTTTTGGATTGTCATAAACCTACCAATATCTTAATCGCTATATACATCCATTTGACTTTGAGGAGTTCCCTTGGGTATCATCGAAGTCCAAGCTCCAATGTCAATGTAATTAAAAGGACGGCACTTAAGGTATCCCTTTTCGAACAAATAAATAATCATCTAAATCGGTTCATATACAAAGAAGTTATACGACCATAATATCATCAATGTAGTTACTACAGTTACTACCGAAATCATAGTATTTTCAGGATTTCATGAAAACTACTAAACCGATTTCAAAATTTCAAAAAATGGAACCAATTTGTGAACAATCCTGATATAACAACGTCTTAATCATTTCATCGGTGAAACCGCTTAGAGTGTTTGGTGTACATGTTACTGTAAAAGCCCGTATATTGTATTTCTTAGGTTTTACTAAATATCTTAGGATTTACCAACATGAGTTGGTAAATGTTGTTTAGCAATGTTTAGATGTTTGTTACTCAGTCACGCAAAAACGGCTGAACACAAATAGTTTAAAGCCTGGATTAAAACATATTATAATTTTTATCCCGGTTAAAGATTCCCTAGGAATTTTCTAAATGTCCACACAGATGAAGTCGCGGGCGGAAGCTTGTATTAAACATTTTATTATATTGCACAATATTACATCTACACAGGAATCCAAACTTAACAATGACTGATGACACAACTTTGTTTGTTCCAGAAGAGTCCGGCGAGCTCATCAAGTCGCCCTCGCCGCCGCCCAGCCACGGTATGTCAGCACTTTATTAACAGAAATCACTTCAAATATATCACAAATTAAAATTGCAAATATCTCGCAGTTCAACTAACCATAGCAATGCAGATCCTCACTGTACTTTATCGTTATTAAAATCGCACTCTATAGGGCTACTTGTACAACACCAACAACCTCGCAGGAGTGGATTACTACATCATAAACAACAAAGTTTGTTCTACGACTTTCCGAAAAACACAAAAACGTTTTTTCATACCAAACTCGATCAGCTGTTCAGACGTTTATTTGGAAAGTCGTTTTCTTTTGTCTTTTTCCGGAAAGTCGTAGAACAAACGTTGTAGTTTATTATGTTAGATAGTTGATTAGTAGTTATCTACTCCTGCGAGGTTGTTGGTGTTATATTAATAACCCTGCCCCCCAGCATGTCCACCGAAACACGATATACATCGCGTGATACAGCGTTTTGTCAACACTTAACTGTCAAAATCCATTGTTTTTGACAGTTAAACGAGATAAATCGCTAGATCATATCGCGTTTCGGTGGTCATGCTCTGGGGGCTGTATATGTATAATCAAGTAACCAAGCATTTTGTATAAGCTATAAAAACAATTAAGTCTTAACCCGCTCAAATGACTGAATTAATTCTTTACTTATTTTAAAGGTACATTATTGGACACGCGTGGTCCCAAAAAACTTAAACTATAGTTTTACTGATTCTTCTTCTTTAATTTAAGAGCCGTGCTCTTTTTCAGTGAAGTATTCTCCACTGCTCCTTACACATTGCTATCTTCTCGATCTCCTGGTACATCTATCGTCTCCCTTATTTGCTCCATGCTAGGTTATTCCTCTTGCCTTCCTCTTTTCCTTCAATAATGGATCTGATGAAATTGTCGTGTCAGATATTCGAGTCGATTTTGAATAATATACTAGTGTCAAAATAATTGTGTTTTACTACTTATCTCGGAAGTTTGCTTAAAGAAAAATCTGAAATTATTCTATGTGATAGAAGGTCATAATAAGATTACAGGAAAAAGTAAAATGATGTCTCTAAATAGCACACTTTTCAGGAAATCATCAACAAAAATACATTAGCTCCACTGTCGGTCAAGAGATGGTGCTGACTTAAAACTGCAATATCCTACACCGAAGTGTATTTATATAATAATATGATGGTACGAAACCCTCGGTGCGCGAGTCCGACTCATTCTTGACTGGTTTTCTGGATAAAAGGGACCCTATGTTCGTTCCTGCAAGCCTATTACATAACAACAATCGCGATAAGAGGACGATGTTCGTCCCACTCCGTGACAATATTAACCCACGAATAAAGTTAAATATCAAGTAAGTAAATTGAAAAACAAATGGCGTCCAATTATCGCGATTCTTTTTATGTAATAGGCTGCTGTACCCCTGACAAAGTGTATGCAAAATTTCATGATGATCGGTTGAGTTAAGTAGTTAAGACGTGAAAACAAACACAATTTCGCACTTTAATATTATAGTAAGGATAATCATTAAAATACTAAGGATAATCATTAAAATACTAAGGATAATCATTAAAATACTCAATTCAACAAATTATAATCCTACAATTTAAATATCATTCAAATTAAGCTGCAACACCCCATTTTGCAATAATAAACCCGTTCAAATCCGAGTAAGGTGACAATAATCTCAACTTACGTGAAGCGTACGAACTCACAAAAGTATTTACTTTCAATTTTAAGGCAGGTACAGATAAAGGCAACTCCTCGAGGGTGCTGCGCGCGCGCCGCCGCACGAGCTAACCCTTTCCCCGCTGGCTCGTGTGCAATAAGCCCAACCTGCGTCTCCCCGACTCTCCCCGCGGTCTCGCGCTATACAAAACGATTTATTTTGCGTCTAAGCACCAACCCCTTATCTGTCAAACCGTCAATAGCACGTGCCCAGTGATAAATATCTTGAAATCTAATTTAGATCCATTTATTATTTAATAGATATGAGTTTCTTGAATATTGACTCATATGAATGTCAGTATGCACATTTTATGTAAAACTTATGAATTTTATTAATTATATATTTTGTTTCCACGAGATTTTTTTATGTTTATTACTACTTCCTTCACGTAGAATTCCACTTCCCGAGGGAATTTTCAAAAGTCATTTTTGTGAGCTTGCCTTATATCTATATGCCACAGCTTAATCCGTCCAGCGGTATGCGCTGTATAATGATAAACTGGTCAGTCAGGACCTCTTATTGTATATCATTAGTTTTCATATAGGTAATCTAATTATATATTATCACGCAATTATCACAAATGATATTATGACAGAATACATTATAAATTAGGTATCGCACCTAACCGAAGTCCATAACGCCAATGCCATATCAACGAAAATCTATTTTACCGCTGGGTTATTTGATCGGGGTTTATGTAAATATTTTCGTGTTGAAGATATCTTTAAAAGCACATTCGTTTAACTTGAAAACCATTTTGAAACCTTCGGACCGAACGCTCGAAACTCGCCAATAATTCGACGGACTCAATTTCTTTTAACATCCCTTTGATCCCTCAATCCCTTTCTTGAACCGCGTTTAAAAACCTCTCGCTGCTCAATTCTACAATTTTTTTTGCAAATAACAATGCAATCTTACATTCAAGCTAGACTGAATGTATTAATTTGTAAAACATAAAACAATAAGATTTTCAAAACTCAGTTTGAAAACTAGTAACGCTTTGAGTGCTTATTATTTTCCTGCATCATCTAAACTATTAACCGAACCAAACTTAAAGTCCAGGCTGAATAATAAAATAGAAAATAAAACGATCATAAAAGCTCTCTTAAATATGGTAAAGTAGTAAAGTAGTGCTCTGGCGGCTGGCCCGCCCGGTCCGCCGCGTGGTCGCGTCGCAGTCGCGCGGTCGAGCGGTCGGGTGCTCGCATTTGCATTCAATTTCCGGCGGTTGCGTCGCATTTTCCGACCGCCCGCCAATAACCACCCGCTCGTAATGTTAAACAGAGTTTGCAACCTCTTCGCCGGAATCACAATGAAGTGTAAACATTTACATTTTTATAGAAACTTTGAGAGGGTTCTGTGAGAGACGTTTATTGATATATTAGCAAGTTAAAGGTGGCATGTGCTTTTTTTAAATTTTGGCAAAATATCACTCACACGGCGTGGCGCCCCAAACCTTGACGAGTTAGATAGAGCTTTTGATTCTTTATAGAATGTCAATAAATTATACTACCGATGATTTTAAAAATGTAATTTCTATGAAGTCGAACACTAGGTAACTATAATTGTGTTGGTTATCACGCTTCACATGTAAAAGCCTAGGTATCATAACTGTTTTATTTCAAGAGAACATTAATAATACCGAATTTATGTCGGTTCTACTACAATCTGCGAAAATAATATTCTGAATCATTTTTCTCGTTACTTGTATACTTTATTAATATTGTCAAAGTTTAATATTGTATGTTTTTTGCAAAATTTTGTATTAAAATCTAGTCAAATTAGCAAGTTTGTTAGTATTGACGTGGCGTATGTTGATTGTGTCGGCAGACGGGTCGGCGAGCGGCGAGGGCGAGGGCGAAATCAGCGGCGACGACCGGCCGCCGTCGCCGCCGCGCGCGCCCTCCGCGCCGCTGCCGCTGCCGCACGCGCCGCACGCCGCGCACGCCGCCGCCACCGCCGCCGTATTCGTAAGCTACTTCTTATTTACGGATTACAGCGCGTATACTATTAATTCAGGTGTTATTTTAGAATTATTAAGTTTGGACTTATGGGTCTTTTGAATTTCGGACGTTTCGACACCTTTCCAGGGGCCGTCCTCACGGGAGGACTAAAGCAAAAAGGCTGCTCATATTTTTATGACCGTATTTTTACACCGTAATCTCCTAACTAATACAAGCATCCTATGCAGCGCGTTGACCAATAGAGCCGAGCACAACTTACAAAACAACATGAACCAGACCAGTACCCTAACACACCTAATGATAATCATCTAATAAATCACTCAAAATGTTTATTTACAAGTGGAAACTTAACTGCTTACAGAGAAAATTTTACATAACACGATTTATATAATACTAAATAATATACTAAAAAAATACGACTCGCACCAGATCATGTTCTCGGACGGGAATCGAACCCGCGACCTTTAGATCCAAAGGTCGCGGGTTGGTGCGAGTCGTATTTTTTCTAGTATATTATTTTAGTATTATATAAAAATAGCATTGTGAATGCTAAAATCTCAAAATTTAAAATTATAAGAAGTTTTGACAAAACATATCATATTTGTATAAATACTTAAACGTAGTGTAAACAATGTATTCTTCTATTGTTTGTGTGTTCACTCGCAGTGACGGTGGTCGCTGGAATAATTGAAAATGTTTTCACATTATAAGGTTGGATAGGATAGTGCACCACAATATTGGTGTAAGTTTTCTTATTTAACTACACCTAATTACTTAAATATTTCTTATTTGACATAAGTTTCATATTCAACTAAAAAAGTTCATGCACTTCCAATAGGAAAATCTCTGTTTTATGATAGAATCTTAAAGCTTAGTTTTTTTATTTGATGAAGATAATTAGTTATTTCCGCTGCTTCGGCGATTCGCAGTCAGAATGCGTAGCGGAAGTCACAATTCATTACAGTTCACGGCTACTAATTGATTTACAAGTTTATTAAAGCTGTTCGATTCCAACGCCATTGAGTCATATTGATGGCTCTGTTGCAATTGTATCGTGTTACTTATCGAGCGATGGAGTCGTTTATGTCGTTCTGTTGTCGTGGCACTATATGGTTTTATTGTGATGTGGTATACCTCACAAGCATATTGTGGTACTTATACGAAGTGCCCTGGTATAAGGTTGAAGCAGTCGGTGTGTTGCAGGGCGCGGCGGGCGCGGGAAACGCACTTGCGCAGTTGCAGCATCTGCTCCTCACACAACACGGCGCACATTCACTGCTGCTGCACACACAGGTAACTACAGTTTCTGTAACCAAAAGGGCCCCCGTAGACGGTCAAACGGTACCGCGCAGTTTAGTTCGGTACGCTGTGATGTCACCTAGTATATGGCTACGAATAAGGGTAAATATTGCCTTGCATTTGTCTGCCATTTTAGACTACCGCATATAACCTCACGCCACTAAATTCGGTCCTATAAACCATTTCGAAACTGAGGCGTTTGATCAGTGGGTCGTGCGGTCAAGCAAACTACTAATAAATGTAAATTCCTATTAAACGAGCTTGAAACACGTACATTTTTGACAGACCTGTCAAATCGTTGTGTACACGTTCAAAATGGTTTGAGTCAAACAAAAAAACTACGTGTTTGATCAAACCGTTTGATCGTCTCGGGGCTCTATGCATACACACACTACATATGGCCTGGCCACGCGAAGAAGTGACTGGTGCGGCGGTGGCGGCGCTGGCGAGTGTTTTATCTCTCGACTATAAATCGCTTGAACGTCTTCTGTATCTTTTAACACCCTGTCTCCAAACAATGTCCGTGTCCCTCGCAGGTGCAGCAGGCGGTGGCGCAGGCGGCGGCGCAGCAGCTGCAGCAGCTCCAGGCGCGCGCCACAGGTGCGCCCCCACCCTCCTCCACAGGTGCGCACACAATCAGATATAGTATTCTCTTACAAGATTTTTTTTCTGAATGTATTGAAAAATCTTAGATCAGCATAAAGCTGATAATCAATATGTATCTATCATGAGTTGTGAAATCTCATCTAAAGCTACATTTTTTCTTGGTGATGATTGGAATTTAAAAGGAAATTTTATTTAGAAGAAACTTTTCGGTGTGGTGTTGCAGACGGGCGGTCCCCGTCCCCGCGTCGCACGCCGCCGGGCGCGGGCGCGTTCCTGACGCCGCACACGCCGGGGTCGGGGCGCGCGCGCTCGCCACACCACGCGCACCACGCACATGCGCACACGCCGCTGCACGCGCACGCGCACAAGCCGCGCGCGCTCGAGCCCGCCGCCGACGACACCGCCGACCTCGAAGAGCTCGAGCACTTCGCCAAGACGTTCAAGCAGCGCCGCATCAAGCTCGGTGAGTGTCCCTGAAACCAGTGTTTTTTCGCCCGGGCCGCCCTTGACTCACGAACTGTCTCCATTCGCAGGTTTTACGCAGGGCGACGTCGGCCTCGCTATGGGCAAACTGTACGGGAACGACTTTTCGCAGACGACGATATCCCGGTTCGAGGCGCTCAACCTGAGCTTCAAAAACATGTGCAAGCTGAAGCCGCTACTGCAGAAGTGGCTGGAGGACGCGGACTCGTCACTGGCGGGTGGCGGCGGCGGCGCGGGTGGCGCGGGGCTCGGCGCGGGGCTCGCCGAGGCGGTCGGCCGCCGCCGCAAGAAACGCACCTCCATCGAGTCGGGCGTGCGCGTTGCGCTCGAAAAGGCGTTCATGCACAACCCGAAGCCGACCAGCGAAGAGATCGCCGCGCTCGCCGACGCGCTCTGCATGGAGAAGGAGGTCGTGCGCGTCTGGTTCTGCAACCGGCGGCAAAAGGTGAGGGCCCGCGCGCGCGCCGCCGCCGCTCCATACGCTGCCGACCCGCCGCTAACGTGTTGGTTTCGCTCGGTGCAGGAGAAACGCATCAACCCGCCGGCGGGGGAGGCGGGCGGCGTGGGGCTGCCGCCGTTGGGCGCGCATGCGCACGCGCTGCCGCCCACACACGCGGTGCACGCCACGCTGCCCGCGCACTCTACCGCACATGCTGCGCACGCGCAGGTGCAGGCGCAGGCGCACGCGCACGCACACGCCGCGCACGCGCTGCACGCCGCCGCCGCGCTGCAACCGCTGGCGCTGCTGGCGCGCCCGCCGCCGCGCGACTGACGCGCGCGCACACATATCGACCTGTAAATAGCCGACGCATCGCAATAACAGTGTACAGACTAGTTCCTTAGTGTATATAGGTGTATATGCGGGGAGCCATCCCGGCTCCCGTGTCTGTAAATTAGCGTATAAGTTTATATTATAACGTGAATTTTTATTTATATCCGTTCGTCGACGGACGCGCCCCGCGCTCGGGCCCCGGGGAGCTCGCCCGCGGGCCGGTTCGTCCGCGCCGGCTCGCGCCGCCCCGCACCGCACTGGACGCCGGCGCCGGTCGCCGGACGCGGTCGCCGGCGCCGGCCGCGTGGGGCGGTGCAAGCTGCCTGCGGTGTACAGAGCTCATATCAGTTAGCGCATGACGCGTATGTGAGGTGGATGTGTAGAAAACTATCTATATGTTAAAAAATAAACATAATAGAGACTATATAACTAGTGTGTGTTTCATTTACTATCTTATTTGATATTTATATTTAGATATATCTTTATAAAAAAAGATGCTATTAAAAGAGTACCGATGATCTTATTGGAAATTATTACGACCGACCAGCTCAGAGTATTGTCAGTTGAAATATAATTATTTAGATAGTGATTGACTTGTGTGATATAAATAGGTAATAAGTTTTTTTTTGTGTTTATCTAAACAAAGAGATATAAGCGCATAACGTTTTCTTAAGACTTTGAGATTCTAATTTTGATTAACTTAGGTAAAAAAATTACAGAAAACTAACTATCGAACATTATATATCTAGGAATTGGGCGTACTGAATGTTTGGAAATTATGAGATGTAGGTATGAAAAATTTGGATTTCATCGATTGCTTTTGTGTCTTTCCGCTGCTGTGCGGATTAATTGACTATCCTTATTCGAAGGATGGAAGGATACCAACTGAAAAAATGGTTGCATTTTTCAAGAGAACATAAAAATGTAACCAATTTCTTCATTGCATTTAGGTCACTGGCAAAGTAACATTTGCAAATCTTTGTTATCGCTTCGCTTTCGAAAGATGTATGGATTTGCAGTCGTTAACACGCACCAATCCACATTGGGCCTGCGTGATGGATTATGGCCCATCCTTCTTATCCACCCATAAAAAATCCTGTGCTCCAGCAGTGGGGACATTAAAAATGGCCGATGTCGAATCAATTTTTAAAACGTCGAATCCATGGCCTACTCCTGTTGTCCCCCACTGGTGGATATCGGGAAAAAAATGTACAGAAAATTTTATTTTTTCCCGATATCCGTTGAAAAAAGCAGTCCTTGACGAGTTTCTTGCCGGTTCTTCTCGTTACAAGGTCTCCCGCTTAGGGTTTGCGAACCAATGGCGTAGCTTCTTTGACATTCACAACTGCTTGTAATGTATGCAGTCGGTGCCAACGGCTTAACGTGCCATCTGAAGCACGGACGAACTCGAGAATCCCGGACGAACCATCCCATGACCGACCCTTGGTCGCGAGGCCTGGCGCTGAACCACTGCGCCACCGATCTCCTTGAATAATCGATTATTAACGAATAATTATGTTCGAAATCGAATCGATTTCAAAATATTTGTGACATAAATCTGATATTGCTTACAGGCTGAGGTCAACATAATCCATTAATATCGAATTTATTTTTTTAATGAACATTTAATGATTTCTATGCCATTTGTGAAAATATGTCATTTTGTGGACTGTACGAGTACTGTACGTACAGTGTAGGTACATACAGTAAAATATTTATGTTGTTAATCATTTTTTTTTTAGTTGTTGTTTCTCAATATTTGTTTTGTTGAGTAGGATCCAAAATAAAAGAGGATAAACCCGATATCATTGGTAGAAAATATAGTATACTGTAAGGATAACTTCAGAATGCAAGGACTGCTGAATAAGAGAGCAATATTCTTTAATAGTATACCTTTCACGAAAGTTGCTTATTGTTTTCTTACACAAAAACTAGTTTACTTTATTAGCACATGACTACATATTATGTAGATCATTATATGTATTGCAAATTATGTTTTTTATGAAATTCCTCATAACTTTGGAGCGGTTATTCAAGTTCCCTGCATACATAAGATGCGCGGCGCGTCGCATCGAATCGAAACAAAGTTGAGATATAAATAATTCAGGTTCGACAGGAATCCCAAAGAAACATCCAATTTACTTGATAGGAGTCGTGCCTGCACCCTGCACCTGCATGGACAATATGAATATTAGTTTTTTTTTATATTATTAAATTTAATATTAATAATTATATTCACATAACAGTAAAACATATTTTGATATTGCAAAAAATACGAAGATATAGCAGTTCAAAGTTCTGATGACTTGCATTTTTCATACAACATTTTACGGAATTTGTGACATCATCTCCTTTCATATCTAATTTTATATTATTTTTTGAGATATTGAAAAGCTACTTTCGTATATTAAAATTAAACGCTTGAACACCTAAAATATGTAGGTATGTTTCAAAAATTCATCATCATCTAAATCGGTTTATAAAAAATAAATATGTCGTCAAGGTAGTTCACACAAAATCATAGTATTTTCAGGATTACTTAAAAACTACTAAACCCATTAGAAAAAAATGGGACCATCCCGAGCTTATACCTACCCTTCTGGATGAAAATATAATTTTGAAAATCGGTTCACAATTCAAGCAGATATCAAGTAACATACATACAAAAAAAAACAGTTGAATTGAAAACCTCCACCTTTTTTAAGTCGGTTAAAAATGAGGAGGTTGTCTATTTCGTCGAGTAAGTATATATTTTTTGTTTCTATGTATGTTCCCCGATTACTCGAAGACGGCTAAACCGATTCAAATTATTCAAACGTTATTACATCAGAAACGTTACTTCAATTTTTTAAATTTTCGAATCGGTTTAGTTCATTAAAAAAAGTTTAATTAGTTTATCATTAAACCATTATAGTAAAATTACGTTCTCGCATGTTTTATTTCAATTAGGTACCTAATAACTGAAAAAATAAGAACTTCATCTAAAATAAAATAGGTAAGTAGGTGATGGGGCAGACTTTTTCAACAAGACACGCTTAGATTCCTGCAACGTGCAGCAGGTACCTGCGAAATGAACTGAATTTGGACATCTTTCGTTAAATTATTCCTACTTCAAAAGTTGAAAGTTTATTTGGTCAACAGTGACCAAAGTACATACCTAAGTTGTCCAAACAGCCGAATTAAGCCTGATAAGAAATCGCCTCGAGTCTTGGTGGTTGTGGCACAGTTGTTTTGATCCTGCTTTGTTTCTATTTCCGAATTCTTTTTAGGGTTCTGAACCTCAAAAGGAAAAAAGAGAACCCTTTATATTATAGGATCACTTTGTTGTCCGTCTGTCTGTCTGTCTGTCAAGACCCTTTATTTCGGGAACGCGTGGAAGTATCGAGATGAAATGAAAAACCATAATTATACTCAGGTCTACAGTCCTTTGAAGCTGTGAAAAAATCAAATTTCTAAGTTAACTTAAAAAAAAGATACGGCCGTTTATGCCGCAAAAACGCATATTTCGACACTTTCAAGGGAATCGAAATTTATAGGGTACTTTCCGTTGACCTACAACTATGAAAGGCAAATAATATCGTCTTTTACTACAAGTACTGAGAAAAATCTAAAACTATCATTAGTAAATTAAATCATAAAAAATGTAGTGTTTATTTTCCTTTTAAATTTCCTCATTTTCGTATTCAAAAAATCAACTTCATTTTCCTTTTTTTTTTTCTTGTCTAACCCATAGTGTGGGATGTTGTTGGATGGTAATTTTAAAAATATTGCGGGTTTGTGAAAACAGTTTTTTGATTGAGGAATCCGCGCATGTGAATTATTAAGCTTTAAAATGCAAAATTTTGTTAGAGTTAAGTGTATCTTACTATGAATAATGGACGTTTGAAAAAGTTTATTGGTCTCTCTGGTTGTGCCGTGCCGACTTAAGCTCCATCTATGAACGTACTAATGAAATACGAACTATGCTAGCATAGCAGCGACACACGAAAGTCGGAGAGCTGCAGCAAAGAGGAGGCAGCGGTGTCAGTATTTAGTAAGTAACAACTCCAACAGAGGCATGTCGACTGTACCACTAATTTCAAAATGATATTTAATTATGATTGAGGATTAGGATTAGACGACATATCAACATCATGAGGAAGCACAAACGCGCCGAGGTTGTGTTAAGCTATAACACTATATAAAATTGATTAATGCATGATGGATCAGCTCAATACGAACTACTATCTATCTACCCTCATTCTGAGAAAATAATTTAATAAAACCTAAATTAAAAAAAATATAAATCATGTACCTAAATAAATCCATTTAAATTCTTCATGAGCAGAAAACTCCAAGTGTATACCGAAAGCACAAAGAGTGATCTGAAGAAATGTAAACTTACAAAGCATTTTACCAAAAAAAACCCTCATTCTGAGAGTAAAAAGAAGTTAATATTACTTATAATCCGCACGCCATGAGAATGGGATGGAACCTTGCCAAAGTGCGAATGCAGTTTTATTTTTTGCGAAAAGTGGCCACTTTTAGCAATTAAACTCCTTTAAAACGACAGGTTAGAAAATATTGTTTAAGCGATAAAAAGTACCACAAAGCTTCTTCGAAGTGCACTATAAACAGACAATTTCATCTTTATTTAAGCACTGTGACTTTTTTCCAATGGCAGCGCTAGTGTGCAGATTAAGTACGCGCACTTAAGTAAGATTGATTATTCATTCACGTACTTGCAAATAAATCATTGCTGAAGTTTTTGAGCAGGCGTGTGAATTTTCTTTTAGGGAGTAAAGAAAAAAATAGGTAACTTCAATGAGGTGGAAGAAATACAGCTCATACAAAGACAAAGTGCCGGTAGACAGAGATTTGGTTTCGTATTTATTACCTATATAAATACTAAATAAAAAAATCCACTTGTTTTGTTATGTATTCTGAAAGGGGCCAGTAAAACAAAATGAAAGATAATTTAAATTAAAGTGAGAAATAAGTAGGCGTTCGTGAGCTTGACCCCGCTGACCCGGCGAGGTGGCGCGCGAGTTCAGGTGTTCGCGTCAGTATACTCGGCTCAGTATCGGCGGGAACAGTGACACTGTCGCAGGTGACGCATGCGCGGCGGCGGCGCATCGCGGAGATATCGCCCGCGCGTTATCAGTGCGCGATTAGATACCGGCCCGCGCGCACCGCCGCGCACGCACGCGCAACGCACCCGGACACCGCCCTGCACCGCCGGACACCGCCAGGCACCCGGACACTGACACTACCATGAGGAGCAAGGACCGCCTCGCCGAACTCCACCGAGTGAGTCACTTCTTAGCTAATTCTCAAAATCAAACAAAACAAGAGATGCTAATCTAATGTCCTCCTATAAAATAGTCGAGTCTGATAACATTTTGAATCATGGAAGAAACCAATAGTGTCATCTTTAAAGTAATTTCATAATATGCCAAGGCTGTATTGTAGCCTGTGTCAATATTTGTTACGTTCACGCAAATAGGTTTCGTTTTCTTTGAGAAATATATTATCGCATACATTCAAAGGTCGATTGTGTTGTTCTGGATAATTTTATAAGATGTGCATAATGACAACCAGATAATATGCTGTACCATTTTCCCTGTGTGCTCGCTGTACGAGGTTTATGGCCTTTATAAGTAAAAACGGAAAAAATCTACATAATCGCAGCTAAAATCCAGTACCTCGATGCAGTTTCGCGTCGCCTGCATGCATCTCAAGCGCAGTGAAATGTGCAGTGTGTTGAACTGTTGTGATCGAGACTCGCAGTAAAAGTGCATTGCACGTGTGCATTACATTGAAATGTAGTGCAGTAGCACAGAGTAAACAAAAATCTTCTGGAAAACAATCGTTAAGGCGCTATATCAATAAAGCGAGATAGCAATGAGTTAGCGGCGCGCGCCGGAGCGAGCCCGGTGTAGGCAGATTAGGCGAAACAATCACGAAATCAATTCGTAGTAAATAACGATATTAAAGAGAAATGTTTCTACACTACACGATTGTGAAAATTGATAATACAAATCATTTAAAACAATTTCGACTTGAATACAGTGTTGTTTCTTAATAAACTTTTTAAGAGGTATTTTCGAAATTAATGTATCGAGCCAAAATCATTATAAATCGTGTTTCTGGTTCAATACGTGTCTGGATAAAGATATAACGAAATAATATCATAACTTCAGATCCGTAAGATCTTTCAGCGACTTAGGACATTACATAAAAAAATTTAATTTTCTTTAAAAATCCCCTCATTAATGAATATGAGTTTTTAATTCCTACCTGTTGGCGACATCTAGATTCTAAAATTATTTCGTAACCATTAGTTTTCTTAGTATGGGAAACATGTAAGAAATATTTTTTTGTTACCAACGGACCACTCAATCCATCCACCTAGTTGGTCGGTTAGGAATTTTATTCCTATCTATCAAACCACCTGATGTCCAGCTGGGTAGTCGGTTAGGAATATTTCAACTAACCGGCCGAATTGATTTTTTGTTTGTTGTAGGGAAAAAGTAATTAAAATTAAAAATTCTTATTATGGAAAATATACAAAGATATATATATTAATAAATATATATATATTTGACAACATCACATACATTGCTCCGATTCCAAAGTAAGTAGCTAAAGCACTTGTGTTATGGAAATCAGAGACAACGGTGGTATCACAAACACCCAGACCTGAGCCAATATAGAAAAGTTCGTTTTCTAAATTGACCCAACCGGGGATCGAACCCGGGACCTCAGAGATGGCGACACCATGAAAACCGGTGTACAAAGCCACTCGACCACGGAGGTCGTCAATAATGTATGTATGCACGTATGGTCGACAATATATGCACGTTTACATAAATTCGTGTCATCTCAGTTTGTGGTTTCTGTCAAAGTAACTGCGTTTACCATGAACCTTGCGACACATATTGCGTTTATCGTGAATTCATGAACCGCACTACTCATTCCAAGAAAAACTTTGTATATTTATTATGTCTATAAATAATTAAGGAAAGAGGACCGTCGATTTGGTGAAGGGACCGATCGTTGTGGAGGCATCTCCACAACGATTAAAGGAGAAGAACGAAGGAGAGGCACATCTAGCAGTGGGTGTCGAGCGGATGTCATGGTCATCAGTCATTGCTGTGCTGGGGCACATGCCTTTCTATGGGTTCATAAGAAGGCGGGTGCAGATTGGTGGGTGTTAACGACAGCAAATACTGCTGCAGCCGGAACCAAATGACTCAACGTGCCTTCCGAAGCAGGGGGTCGGGCTCCCCGGGGATAAAAAGTTTTGATCACCCATCCCATGACCGCGACCATTGGGATACTTACTTGCTTTACCTTCGCAGTCGCAGGGGAGTGCGCTAGCCCACTGCGCCATCGAGCTCGCAGCTGTCATGATGAAGATGATTGAATAAAATGTTGTGTGTTATGTTCCAGCGGTCGTCGCCGTCGTCGTCGTCGTCGACGGCTGCGGGGGCGGGGACGGCGGGGGCGGCGCGGGCGCGGGAGGCGGAGCTGCTGCTGGATCCGCCGTCGCCCGACCCCGACGTCGACGCCATGTTCCAAGAGGTACACAAACATTACTTTACATGGAATATACAAAATAATTGTACATTTACTGACATGCAAGTTTAGTTACGTTTAATTACCTAGTTCAGGGTGCAGGATTAATTCGAAATGTAATAAGCTTTATAGTACTTTTTATTATTTTTTACAGGCAGGTGCGAGATATTTGCATTTACATTGTCGATGATGCTTTGATCATTCGAGGCAATGTAAATTGCATTCCGCACAAGGCTTGTGTAGTGCTTTTCTCAAGAAATGCGAGGAAATAAAAAAAACTTAGTAAAAATAATTTAATTTTTAAATTGGTTCGTGTGATGTGAAATGACCAGTCATGTAGCCATAACGTTTCATAAAAATAACGCTGATGACTTCTACCAGTTTGAATTTGGAATACTTGTGCGGAAAATAAGATATAATAACATATAATGCCTATTTAAATTCATTCTCCGCACTGAATTTTAAATTAAGAAAGTGATGAACCAGACCAACACGTAAAAACGTAAAAAAATAAATAAAATGCCCCCGCATTCTTCTTTCAAATGTTATGTTAATATTTCAGAACACGAGTGAAATAAATACATTACCAAGGGATAATAATGTGAAAACCAACATTATTTTTATATTTTGGTCAGCTGTTATTTTAACACGAATTTTTTTCGAAAAATCTATCAATAATTTTATTTTAGTTTACATGATATAATATCTGTCATTTTTAATGCCCCCACTGCTGGAGCACAGGCCTTCCTTATGGGTGGATAAGGAAAATGGGCCATGAGCCACCACGCGGGCCCAATGCGGATTGGTTGGTGCTAACGACTGCAAATGCAACCGGGACCAACGGCTTAACGTGCCTTCCGAAGCACGGAAGAGCTCGAGATAATAAATTTTTGGTCACCCATCCCATGACCGACCCTTGCGAAAGTTGCTTGACCTCCGCAATCGCTGGGCCTGGCGCTATACCACTGCGCCACCGAGCTCCTCAGTATCTCATTAGACGAGCAAAAACATTCCAAACCGCAACATACCTAAGGTCAGGTCGGGTATATATCCTTACGTTTTGTAGCAAAAAAAACAGACGCTACAATGTTGGGTGGTACATATAGCTAATATTATTCAAATCTTTAGTAATTGCTTACAAACTAGTGTTACGTTACTAGGTACATACATTCTTATTCTGTGCTAGTTATGATATTGGAAATGCGTTACTAAGTTATAATATACATTATTACACATACGTGTTACTGTAAAACCCCGAACTTAAGTAAATCCTAAGATTTTCCAGTGAAACTTAAGATTTTCCAATTCTTAATGATAAAAGTCCGAACTGTTCTGTAATCATTACATTTCGAACATCTGCCGGTTATAATATACGGTTTTAACTGAAGTAAATAATTGAAAAATTAGCTACTTAATTGTTTACATTTACTGTACAATTAGCACCTTTTTTTTAAATAAAAAATCAAACATTTATGCATTTACCAACCATCATTGGTTAAACCTAGCATGTGCCAAAATCTTATGATAAAAGCCCGAAAAAATATTTGTCTTAAATAAAACGTTTACCAATTCATGTTGGTAAATCCTAAGATTTTTTTACTTAATTCTAAGATGTACCAATATACGAGCTTTTACATAGTACATTATACCTCAGTGAAATAGGTCCATCCATGAATGAAAGCTACTGAGCCACGCTCGTGAGCGATGCGCGATAATTACTTTAATTAAAGTCATTAAAACTATTGTTGATGATAGTTTGCGTAACCCAATTGGAAGTCACTAATATGTTCACACGACAAATATGTAAAAAACTCACATGTAAAATATATGTTTGTCAACATTAGCGAGCCTTGTAGGTAAGTAGAAAGCAAAAGTACCGTCAATTTATTGTTTTTAATTATTGTTTAATCAGAAATTGTAATAATTATTGCATACCACGTAATACCTATCTACTCTTCAGCAGAATGATTATCGAAGTCATCTTTTTATAAACAAACAGTAACCCTGACTCTGAAGTTAAGTACGTTTTATGTTCAATTATTGAGATAATTATGCTTCATTTTGTTTTGTAAACGATATTTGTTAACTTGAGTAATAAGGTCCCAAAAAATGTAACTATTTAAAGCCGAAAGGTCACCGAATAATTATTCATAAACCGACTACTCAAAACATAAAAGCATCGGCACACAAAAATTAACTGTACGCAGTGGCATTTAGCGTGTTGTTGCGATTTTAATTAAACGTTAGTTTGATAACAGGGCCGCGGAACAATGAGTCATATTTAACATAGAGCGACACAAATGAGCAGCAGCTATTTGTGTCAAGTGAAGCGGCCGAGAGCCGTGAGTGTGGCAATTGGACACTTGCGCCTCCCCCGCTTCCTTCCACCATCTGGAGCGCGTACGCAAAGATACCGGGTAAAGCTAAGTGAGCAACATAATCTTACACAACCCCAGAAGATCATTGAAATTATCTCTGCAACTTTTAATAATAATAATAATAATAATAATTCATTTTATTTCGGAATCAATCCATATCATACAACCATAGAATAATAATTAATAAAATCAAATCAAAACAAAACAATTACAATACAATTAATTAAAATTAATAATAATAAATCAATTCAAATTAAAATTCCAAAATATTAAAATCAAAATCAAAATAAAATTACTAAATAGAAACAATGTCAAAAATAATATAAAATAAAATCAAAAAAACTTTTGCTTGCAGTCTTCATTCTACAGAATATTTTGACTCCTCACATGTTTTCTGTTTAAGATGCTATAATTACAATATTTTAAATTTAAAGTAAATTACTTTTTTATTTATTTATTTCTGTCTAGAAAATAATGGCGGCAGTTAAAATTTGACTCGAGCAGAAGTTGTCCTGTGTTGCAGGTGGACCGAATGCGCGGCTGGATCCACGAGCTCAACGCCAACACGCAGCTCGCGCGCCGCCTGCACTCAGACCCCACCTTCCACACTAACAAACGTGCGTACATGCGTTGCTCCACTACCTATATTTATTTATTTTTTTGATGAGCTGGGTACTCGTGCTGCCGTATCTATTGGGCCATCTGTCTATGCAGAGTACGACACAATCACTACAAGTCAATTAAGACCTACCAAGTGTCAGATGTTATTAACCTTTTTTTTTTTTTTTTTTTTATATGCCGTAGAAAAACGCATTTACGCGCTTCCCCTCCCGCAGGTGAGCGGGAGGGGGGTATGTGGGGCTCGCCACGACTACCTCCCGTGATCCCACCCAACCATGTGGTTCGATGGGATCTCGGGAGGAGGGAATACCCACAAAAAAACTACGGCACTTACCCTCTCGCCGCATTTGTCGCCGTGTGGGGGTCCGCGGTAACAATCACCCCAACGACACGCGGTCTACCCGCAACCGGGTCACCTCCGCCGGGGAATGGCCGGGTAAGTTTGGCCATTCCCCCCATTCTGCCAAGGCCGTGCAATGCCGACGGTGGTTCACCTCCTACCGCCAGCTTGGCCCTGGCTGGGGGGACACATGGTATGTCCCCCCCATCAACGGCTCCCGTACGCCTCTCCTCACTGAGAGGTGTGGGGAGCGTCTCGGGGCGTACCCCCTCGCACCGGGGATGCCGATCACTCGGACATCCCCTCACTCCTCGTTCTTCCCCGGATTGGGGAGCCGTCTCGGGCTGTAGCAACCCGTCGGCGCTCGGGGCGTTTGCCCTTAATCGCCGGGGGGTTGCACAGCCTACTGTTCATCGAGTGGTTTGCTGCGACCTTAAAGGAGTCACAAACCGCACACCTACGCTCAGCAGAGCAGGCCGAGGCCACGTGGCCCGGCTTCCCACACCGGAAGCAAAGTGTACTTCTATCGACGTTTGAGGGGCACATAGGTTTTGTGTGCCCCAGCCCCAAACACTTAAAACATCTGAGGGGCAGGGGGGCAGTAGCTCGTACTTCCGCCATAATCCACCCCACCCTTAAGCGTCCGTCTCCGATGATCGGCTTCACTACGTCTACCGGACACCTGAGCCGCATACGACGAGTGCCATCCGGCCCGTCCAATATCTCCGTCGTCTTGATTTTGGACTCGTCGCAGCCCGCCCTGGCTGCGATTATTCCTCTGACCTCTTCCTTCAGCGTCGAGTCGTCCAAGCCGGTTACGATGAGGTCCACCGTTTTAGTAGGGCGCCCTACAGAGGCATCCGCGCCCAAAACCCGGCGCAGCTCGTCAGCCAGCATGTCAGCCTTTCCAGAGTCAGGGCATTCCAGCACTCTTCCTCCAGTCTGCGACTCCCTCAACCTCATGCCCTCCTCAAGACCGAGGGCGGGGAGGGATATCGACTGTCTAGCCTTCAGGAGTAGGCCGGCAAAGGTGACTCCCCTCTCCTTGGCTTCCTCTGGGATGTTCAGCACTACCGCCGACGTGCCCGGGGGAGTCAAATTTGGGCGTCTGGGCCGGATCTTTCTCGGCGGCGGTTCCGCAGCTACTGGGGCTTCGGCTGGCTTCGAGGGTCCCTCCCGCGGCAACCCTCCTTTCCGCCTCCTCCTCCGCTTACTTCTCTCGACTTCGGTCCACTCACCCTCAGGAGGACGGGGTGGGGCAGGCTGTTCTCGTCGAGTTTGGGGCATTTGTTCTGACCCTCTTCTTGTGGCTGCCGAATACGTGGCAGCTTCTGTGCCGGTCATCTCAGGCTGGCGGGCCGTGGTCAGTCGATTCTCAAGACCCGCCAATCGCCGATCAAGCATTCCAGCCATGTCCGCCATGATGGAACTCCTAAACCGCTCCATAGTGCTCTTTTGCTCCTCCTTAGCCTCCTTTAGCACGGCAAGTTCGGCATCCCTCGCTGCGAGCAGCTCCTTAAGGTTATGCACCTCAGCCTGAAGCCGCTCGTTGTCCTGCTGTTCGTCCTCCAGCTCGACGTGTGCCACGTGGAGCAAATTAATTAACTCATCCAGCTGTGTGTTTGTCTTTTCGATGGACTTCTTTACCAGCCCCCTAATCTTTCGGACAAACTCAGAAATTCTGGCTCCAGAATCCGGCAAGTCCGCATTTTCGGCATACTCCGACAAGACGCGTAGCTCAGCCAATACAGCGTTGTCCCATATAACTAGTTGCGCTGCCACACCCTCTTGGATCTTAACGATCGCGTCACGCACTCCCGCTTCCTTGATCGACTCCCCACGACTGGAGTCAGAACCCAGTCTCGGCTTTTTGGCCGTCGACGAATTATCGGCACTGTTTTTCTGTGGACCCTGTGCTCTGTGCTGCTCTTCACCACCTTTTTTATTCAGACTTTTCTTTTTTAATAACTGCTCCATAATGTACCCACGAGTATGGGAGATAAACACGTCCACCCGGGCAGAGATTCCTGTACCCGGGTAACCCTTCTACACCTTGGGGGGCGGGAGGTGCCCAAGGGTGGCGATCTGGATTGACCTCCTTTGCCAACCACCTGAAACAGGCTTCCGGTACCTCGTCCTCAAATACCGGAACTTTAAGGATTTTTTACAGAGGTTTACTCCTCGCAGTCCCCATGAAGGCGACCCCCGTTCCTGCACAACGTACAGGGCTACGGTATTGAGATTTTTATTGGGGTTGTCTCCCCTTGGCCCCCCGAAGCGGGCCCCTGGTCCTGCACTACGTACAGGATAACAGGAGGGTCGGACTATTAGCCATCACAGTAAATGAGACCAACCGGAGTTGTTCGTCATTTACAGCGATACCCAGGGTGCACCGTCCCTCCCACTGCCCTTCCCAGTCCACATACATGAACGGGGAAAAAACAGTAGAGGGAACACGAGGAGGTTGACCGACCACGCACCCCAGATGTTATTAACCTGCGTAAATACTACCCTATTGCAAAATAGGTAGGTATACAAAAAAAAAAGCGAAACAAATAAGTATGATTTAAAAAAAACTTGCAAAGATGTTATACGCTATCATTGATGACTCTCGTTCGAGGCGATATGATATGATGTGCTATGCTAATACTTAAATTCTGCATACGTATTTTGTTCTGATACAGTATGAGTAAAAGTATTTTAATGAAGTGAAAGTAATTTTATCCGATTTCAAAATTTCTTTAGATTTCTACCTAAAAGAGATTTAAAGAAATTTTGAAATCGGATGAGTATGTTTAGAGGAACATACTTATCCGAATTCAAATTTTCTTTCATCGTTAGCAAGATATTATACTGTCCTTGAGTGACATAGCCAAAATTCCCATGAAATTTCATTTTATCTGTTCCTGACGTTTAATTCCAGAGCTGCAGGACCAGCTGGACTCGCTCGTGACGCAGTCGCACGCGACGGCCATGAAGGTGTGCGGCGCGCTGCGTCAGTTCGAGACGCGAGCGCGCACCCACCGTGGTGACGCGCGTACGCGCATAGCGCGCCTGCAGTACGCCACCACGCGCCGCCTCTACGCCGACGCGCTCGATGCGCACCACCGCGCGCTCGCCGCCGTGCGCGACAACCGCCTGGAGCTGCTGCAAGAGCAGATCAAACTCAGTGAGTCGTGGGTGCATATTTTGACCGCAAGTGCAGTGACGCGCTGATTTTGGCCTGGGCGACTGTAGCATGTCTCATTTCAGCATCTGTTAGTCCGACGGTCCGCCTTCTCGTGCGCCCGCATGTGACTCGTAATGCCATACCAATGCCATATCTCTATGGTAAACTCTTCTTTAAAACTTAAAATTCGCATACCTACATTTTGATTGAGTATACCGATTCCAATAAAATAAAGACTGAATGTTCTTCCAAAATACACAATTTATTTGTATGTAAACGTCAATACGATTAAGTTAGCTCTTTTACGTTATTAGCGCAGAACATACAGACATACAGATAAACAAACAAACAGACAAAACTTCTAAAAATGTTAGAAATGGGTTCTATTGGTTATTATTAATTAAACACCCAAAACCGCATTTCGAAATACTACCTCTGTATATGGTTGGGTCTAAGACTGACTAAAAACTGCTCAAAAAATTAAAGAAAGTATTGTTATTCATTCCTTATTAAAAATTATGTTTTTTTGCTTATCTTTGTAGAAAAGATAATAATTTCAATATTTTTGACTTGCTCAAAATATAAATGAAAGTGGTTTAGACCCCTTGCAGGTTTATTTTAATTTTTATATAGTATTTTTATAATATAGCATATATTTTAATATCATTTTTAGGGTTCCGTACCAAAATGGTAAAAAAGAACCATTATGGTGCGACTCAGTCTGTCTGTCTGTCATAGCTGGATATCTCAAGAAATTTGGAATAGTTTTAGATGACGTTTGACTAACTATTTTGTAAATAAGAAAGAAATTAAAATATATGTAGGTATATATTTGCAACAGGGACTGAAAGGGGGTCTTAAAATAAAAATTCGAATTGAGGACACTGTTTGCACATTCTCAGACATTTTAAATTCAATTCAATTCAATGCTTTATTGCTATTCCACAATGATTGTTTTGTCTTAAATATCATAATATAGTACATTATGGGCCCTGTCGGGCGCAGCAACATTGGAAGGGAGGAGGGCATAATTTTATTAACTCATGCAATCATAATTATTTAAGATTACTTTATTTATATTCACTTGTATATTTATTTAATTATTAGGGAAAATAAATACAAGTTAAATATTTTATGTTATTATAATAATTGATTCATTAAATTTAATTTAATTATAATAATTAATATATTTTCCAACTTTAAATTTCATTAAATAATCTTATCTAGTTTAATAATATAACATTTTGGTTAATTAGTAATTTTGATAATATTTGTTAAATTATTATATGCCACAAACATTAGATACATTTATTTACTATATATAGTTTATATATATGGGTTTGCGTGCACTATGTATTACATACGTATTTTATAAAAACAATTATATTTAAGTTCAATTATGTTTATTTATTTTTAGTTAAATTGAACTCCAATTGACAATTTACGTGGTTTAGGTAGTTATTTATCTATATATATAAAAGGGAAAATCACTCACTCACTCACTCACTCACTCACTGATCACGAAATCTCAGAAACTACAAGTGCTAGGAGTCTCAAATTTTGCATGGGGGCTCCTTTTAGGGCGTAGGTGCTCACTAAGACGGGATTTTGCGAAATTCAACCCCTAAAGGGGTGAAACAGGGTGGCAAAGTTTGTATGGGAGGACGCGATTCCTTGGCCCGATTGACTTGAAATTTGGCATAGACATTCTTTCACAAAATTAATTGAACACGAGTTTCGTATTTTTTTAATATTTATCACCTAACAGGGTTAAAAAGTGAAATAAAGCTAATTTTGCTGTGATTGACTTCGACGTCGGAATTGAAACTTTTTTGTGCATTTGATTGATTAATTAAGAAAAGTAAATATCATTTGTCATCTCAACGTAGTATTACATTCTCTTTGGTCATTTCCCCTGAGAGTAGGTAGAATGCATTTCATTGAATAGTACCTATGGCGTTATGTTGGCAGTGCTGTCATTTTTTCCTTCCTTGCGTTGTAATAAGGTGCAAAATTATTCCATCTAATTATCAGTTTAATTTTAAAAGAATACAATATTCGGTCAAATCGCCTATGCTATGACAATTAATAAAGCACAGGGACAAAGTTTAAGAGCGGCTGGTGTAGATCTGCAGTGATTGTTTCTCCCATGGCCAGCTCTAATGTCGCCTGCTCGAGAATCAGCTCGCCGAATAGCCTTTTTATTT
Source organism: Catoptria pinella (assembly GCA_963556745.1). Classification (NCBI taxonomy): domain Eukaryota; kingdom Metazoa; phylum Arthropoda; class Insecta; order Lepidoptera; family Crambidae; genus Catoptria; species Catoptria pinella. The sequence continues at coordinate 14,421,822 of OY750765.1, forward strand.
TGCAACCGGATAACATGACAAGAAATGTGATAGGTATAGAACATGTTACAAAAATACCCCTAATGCCGAATATGGTACATAGGGACCATCAAACTGAACAACTTTTACTATTGGGACCAACTCTCAAATCGCGAAAAAATAATCAGCAAAAATTCAAATCGAAAATATCAAAACGTATGAAACACATTTTGATATTTTCGATTTGAATTTTTGTAGGAAACAGCTGATTTTTATTATAGAGAAGTGTTGGATGATCGAGATTGAGAATCCTGTTAATACACAATATATTTTTATTTAGCACTAGCTGCACCCGGCATGCGTATATTGCAATGCTCCGTTTTTTTAGCCAGGGACTTTTTCGGTCGTAAGCAGAACAACTCGCCAAAGTTTCATCATAAGCGGATCAGGTTTAGGAGTCCCGCCGTCTGTACACTTAGATCTTTTAAACTATGCTTAAAAACCGCATCAAAATCGGTCCATAAGTTTGGGAGCTAGGTTGCCGCAGACAGACACAAGTCAAACTTATAACACCCCTTGCGTATGTTGTGTACGTCGTATATACATATAGTGGTGGCCACATAATTAAGGACACAAGTCGATTTTCATACAAACGAGGTAATTTTGAAGTCTTGGTTTTCCGCTAGGGATTGAACTAGCTGTGATCTGATGATGGCCATCCAGGGAGTGAATGGAGAAGATTCAGATAGCAATACACACCCAACTGATCTGGTCAGCATTCTAAGAGATGTAAGCATAAGAATTTACAGTTGCAAGTTTTCATACATTTCTATACTATATTCGCGGTTTTTTTAAACATATCCTTACATCTCTTAAAATGCTGGTCAGATCACTTGGGTGTGTATAGAAATCTGGATCTCCTCCATTCACTCCCTGGATGGCCATCACCAGATCACCGCTCGGTCAATCCCTAGCGGAGAAGCAATGCTTAAAAGTTACTTCGTTTGTATGAAAATCGACTGGCATCCTTAATTTTGTGGCCACTACTATACCTATATAGATATCCTGTAGTATAGTCTAATAACTTCACACTCACCACATTAGTAACTACATTGTACCCGTGCGAAGCCGGGGCGGGCCACTAGTTTTTCATAATATTTATCTAAGTTATCGTTTAAGTACTCTTGTATGGTGTAATAACATTTATGTATAAGTAAGTCTTTTAGAGTTTTAATAAATTTCTATTCATTTGTTATTTCTCTTAATACAATATATTTTTATAGCCATCACTAGGGAACTACTAGAATGTAGTTTCAAATTAGAGAAGGGCAGCATTAATCTGGATATTGTTTTTTTTTGCGCAGAGAATATTTGGATGGTAAGGCTTGTCTAGTAGTGATAAAGTCAGGATGTTGTTTTACACACATTTCCAGCGAGTACATGCATTGCTTTAAGTTTTGAGTCTAATAATTTTAATTTATTTATGTTTTTATGAAATTTCTAAAGTTTCAACTTATTAAATACTAAACATTAAAATATATTACAAAAAAGAACAATAAAATATTATTTGATTTAATTCAGAAAAAATACAAAATAAAATTAACGTGAGTCCCTGGGGTAGAAGGTTATTACGTAAGTTTATTTCACCGTGAATTTTATCGAGGGTTAATACCAAAGTCGAGGGTGCGCCTGCGTTAGACTTATCGAAAGAGTATTGTTGTCCTTGCCTTTATAAATATACGCAAATAGCAATTGAGTTTCGTAATTTGCAATATCAGAATAATTGTAGAACATTGTTGGTCCGATCATCATCAGGATGACATCGTTGCAGTTACCCGAGTCGATCAGTGAACCTCTCGCGCCGCCGCCGCGTAGTTAGCGCCTCGCGCGCAGACCGTTTGAACTTCCTTGAGCCCGGAGTGTGTCGGTCAACAACCGAAGTGTTCAAGGCGAGGGTATGATATGAATCATTGGTGTGTTGCAGCAAACCTGACGATATCGGACGAAGAATGCCAGAGCCTGCTCGACTCGAAGAATATCTCCTTATTTGTCGATAACGTGAGTAAATCCATTTTGATACGATTACATATCATTGTGGTATTCCTTAACACTTTATATATTTATATAAAGTGTTTAAACCTATTTAGGTTCCAATATTATTTTTACCCGACTGCAAGGAAAGGGTTATGTTTTTCGCGCGTATCGTGTATGTATGTATGTTAATATGTAATATTCTTTATTACCTCACATATTTCAAACGGTTGAACGGATTTCTATCATTAATATATCGTTAGATTTGTCATAACAGCTCAAATGTTCTTAGATAAGTGACGTTAAAGAAACCAACATGACTACTATGCGGTGCTATTATTTGAAGTGAAAAAAAAATGTTTTTTCAGAATACTTCAATATGGATATCAAATTAAAGGGCTTATCCTAAGGATTTCAAAAACGTATATTATGACCGCAATATAATATAACTAAAAAGACATAAATAAAATAAATAAAAGCAATATACACTTCTAAGATTTTCGCGCGTACAGTTTATTAGAAATAAAACACTTTTTACGGATTACTAAATTTACGGAATTTATTTACGGAATTCTAAAAAACCAATAAATACAAACTAAATAATTCCAAAACAACACCTGAATTAATAATATACGCGCTGTAATCCGTAAAAAGTGTTTTATTTCTAATAAATAAAAGCAAACTAAAAAATCCGCCTGCGATAAAAGACCCGTCAATTGAAAAGATGGGAACAAGATCAAATATTAAAGGCAACATAATAACATGCATTCGGATGCATAGAATTTAATTATAAGGCAAATCATTCATAATGACACTTTATACATGCCTCTGGCTGCATGTTATTATGTTGCCTTTAATATTTGACCTTGTTTCCATCTTTTCAGTTGACTTGTCTTTTGAAGCGGGCGGGTTTTTTTTTAACTTAACGAACTCTTAATTATACAAGCTAGGTTATGATTTTCATACTCTTGATTGAAGTAACACAATTGATTGATTGACTGACAAAGCTACGCGCGACCCAAATAAGGTCAACTAGACGATTATCGTCGCAGAGACTACTGCCGCCTTACACGCACAAACAAAATATAAGGATGGTACACACGTACATATGACATCAGCCAATGTGGCAGATTAAATGCCCGACACTTGCTGGCCAGTACCAGCGAGTCCTAGCCAGCCAGTCCTCGCATCCTCCAACACATTCAAAAACCAACTAAGTAAAAGAAATAATTTATATACCTTTTTAAAGGAGGATGCCACAAAAAAACCCAGAGTCGATGAAAAAAATGTATGTATGGTGAGGTAGACCAGACGTAGTATGTCCCAAATATGCAATTTGATATCGGGGTGGATTTCCCATTTGAAAAATTTACGCGGCACGGATGAAATCGGTAGTGTAAAACGTTGCTTTACAGTTCTAATATTTTTTTCTATGTAGAAGAGGTCGTTGCCTATAAGAGGCAATAAATATTGTTTTATTTTGATTGCAGTTAGTTAGGAAAAAAAAATAGTTAAGCCCCGATTTTATCATTTCGGTAGCTGTCCAGAACACTTTTTTCAGTGTAATTTCCCTCGTACAACAAAAACTATTGATTATTTTGATGTGTGGTTACTTTAGTAGTAATTTTATAATTATATCTACCCAGTTTAGTAACTGGTATGAGTAAACGCATGTGTCCCAGAAAGTCTATTCATTTCGGTGACCTAAAGTTTATAAGGCATATTTTTGCATAGAACAACTCTAGCTCTCCCCTCATACGCTTAAAACTTGCGTACCAGTGCCGCCTAAGTGCTTGTTGTGGAAGAAAGTGCGCAGCTGGTCTGCGGTTCCCGCCAAAAAAATAAGTATTGCTGTTCGGTGGTCATGGGACAACTTTGTTTTCATTTCCGTTTATGGGTATGACTCGGCTTCCAAAGAGCTAGTATATTTCATTGATTGTTCGTAAGTACGCTATTTCTACTACGTTTATTTGAGTAGTATTCATAACAATCTATATTAAATAGTTTTCCTTTAATTCCAATTTTTGTTCTTGTTTTTAATTTCGGTGTCTTCATTTCGGTTGATTCGGTGGCCTAAACTGTCAACCGAAATGATAAAAAACTAACCGAAATGATAAAAAAAATCATTTCGGTGAGTGATGAGAATTTCGGTGCATAATTGTTTCATGTCAGTGGATTGTTTTATCATTTCGGCTTATTATTATTTCATTTCGGTGAAAATCCAGGCCAGCAGGTGATATTTCAAAATCTTAAGTGTATTTTTTAATGTGTTTCTAAGGCATGTTCTTTATGCGATACTAACTTCGACCTTTTATTATTGTAACCACTACTTGATTGAAAGGGAATTATATGTTTCTTTTTATGAAAAACTGGCCAGTGACAACCTGCCTAGACCGACATAGTGTAGTGGTTTTGACCATTTAAGTTATGGAATATAGTCCATCTGCGTCTAGGGTTGCATTGCCTTTTTCCATAACTACAAATAAAAACGCAAAATTTCTCAGATATACGATGGTTTTCAGACTTTATAATAATTTTACGTGGTCGTATCTTCTCTTTTTAGTCAGTAAACTTGGCAGGGTGGTCGTGGTCGTCATAATCCTTCAGCGGAAGTGGAAGTGACCTGCATTACTATTCATCGGCATTCTTCGATATTGGCTGCCTTCTTTATGAATACGTGCAAGCGGTCATCCACGGCTGCTCTGACTTGGTCCATCCACCTCATTGGCAATTTACCACTTGGCTTGACCTAACCCTGCACCGCGACTCGTTCGATAGATGCACCGCCTCGCCGGGATACGTCGTGTCGTTGCTACCTGTGGCTGTGGCTTTTCCGTTTGAAGATGTGTGTTACGATCATGTCTGCATGCTGGTTGGGATGTGCCTAGACAAGACACGACACACCGATAGACTAAACAGTTTAGTTCTCAAACGGCTCCTAAACCCTTTATTATCTGTCTATCCTCAATCAGTGCTAAAGTAGTGTCGCTCATCTAGTGTTGCCGTTTGATGGTATCCGCGAGTGGTTCAGACTTTTTGACTGTTCCTTACCATAATTTTGGCTTGGCCCCAAAGTTGATGTGTGTTCTCCATATTCATTTCTGCATACAGAGTTGGAGTCTATGGACAGCCATAGACTCCAATTCTGTTCGAGTATTGCTATAAACTTTGAGTTATTCTCTATTTAGATTTTTTTATTTCTCTATCTTTCTGGCTGCTCTCAGTTTTAGCCGTACTTTGGAGATAAGAATTTGGTGGTCTGACCCGCAATCAGCCGCAAGTAGAGTGAGAGCATTTATGACTGATATCCGCTATCAAGATCCAATTAGAATGAAGTTAATTTGGTTAAGATACTTGTCGTCAGGTATAAAGTCTTCTAGGGTGATTCTGGAACAGGCTGTTTGTCGGCCGCAAATTGCATCAGGCGTTCACCTCTTTTATCGCACTGACCTAGTCTCAATCTTAGTCGGTGGAAGTCAGCCCCAATCTTTAGCATTGAAGTGTGCTGCTAATTGGCCCTGTCTCAGCAAAATTAACTTCTGGGTCATTCTTGTGATGTTTAGAATGACCCAAAAGCACTGGTATTATGACAGGGTCAAGGAAAGGAGTGATAGAAACAGACATGTACGTCATGATAAATTATAGAATAGAAGAAAAAAAAACAAATACTTAAGACATAGGGATTATAAAGACAAAACAACATCATGCAGGAAATAAAACACAAAAATAATTATTTACACAGACATTTATCTGTTAGAGACCATGCTAATATAGACATCCTAGAAAGATTTCAAAGCAAAGCACTACGGACAATGCTCTTTATCCCCCCAGTGCATTAGCAACAAGTATACATACTTAGACCTCAAAATAAACACAGTTCGGCAAGAAATAGCCCAGTACACTAAAAAGATAGACCAAGACAGGGTTGTTACCCATGCGAACGAACTGGCTAAGACCCTAAGTGGAGAAAAAGGTGTACAACATGCCCGTTTGAAACGACATGACATTTCGACTTTATTTAAAAGATCTTATAGCCAAAAAGAGTGTTAGCTGTAAAGAAATCTTACAACTAGATTTGGCTCTCTTAGATGTGTAAAATCCAGATCTAGGATCAGCCAAAGAAATGACTTGTGAATACACAGATCGCCATGAAGCAGAATAAACAGGAAAAAAACAGACCTTGCTCATTGGCGCTCTCCAGTTCGGCATAAAAACTCTCCAGGTCAGCCTCCGTTGCAGTGCTGGCGCCGCTTTGAGCTTGATGCTCAGTACTCGATTGCTGATTGGTTGTGTGTTTCTTATGAGTTTTGGAAGAAGGACGGCAACTCCATTTCGGGTCATGTTGTCATTGCCAGAAAAGTTGATGGCGTGTGTCTCGGTGGGTAAATGACCATTCCATTCCAATGAGTTTCACTAAGCCCGCAGATGTTCAGTTCACATCTGGTTATTTATTTTTCCAAGATCTTTAGTCCCGGGCTGTAGTGAGCCAAGTACATTTCAAGTAGCTATCCTCTGGAATAGCCGCATCTTAATTAAGATACAAGTAGTATTTTATTCCATGCGTTACCTGATCTCTCACAACGTCATGGCCGGTATCCAATTTTCCACCGTTGCCCCGGACGCAATACGGCGCCGGTTGCTAAGCGGATTTGCATAGCCATCTTAAGATCTTTGATTGTGATTTCATGATAATTTTCTTGGGATAAGTAATAGTGCAGTGACTTTCTTTTGCCTTCTGCACCAGGTAAATATTTAAGGAGTGATTTAGATTCTAAAGGTCACTGAAGCCTCTTCCAATTGGTTTCACGGCTGGGTGTATGGCTATGGTGTACTGCCATTGCTCGGTTGTCAGAGTCTCGTCTGTTATTCAGCAGCAACATGACGACGACTGGAAGGTTATTGCCGCAAGCTATTCGTACGAACCACCAGTGCGTGCAGGTGAGGTTGACAGTAGGGCAGGGTCAGATAAAGATGTTGTTACCGGACCGGTTACCTTACTCACGTCTTACTCACCCATGAGGTCGTATGCATGCATGATAATGCTATCTATCATATACGGGATAATAAGGGGATTAAGAAATACCCTGTATAAGTATTGCGGTACACCTGTATATGCTGCTTCGGTGGATTTTAATTTCGGTGTATAAGTTCATTCATTTCGGTGACTAGTTATTTCATTTCGGTTAACGACCGTTTCATTTCGGTGACATCACATTTTTAAACACGTATATCTCATAAGTCTGTAAAGATATTTTGATGGTGTTTAATATGTGCATTTAGAGTATAAAGAAATACAATAAATCACGATTAGAATTTAAAAAAACTTTATAATAAAAAATTCAACCGAAATGAAAGAAAAAACACCACTTGTTGAAATTGACCCATCGCTTAAATTATACAATCCCCAACATTTAAAAAAAGTTGTATGATTAAAATTAATATTCGTATTCAATGATTTCAATATTATTTATTACTTTTTAGAGCTTTTCCTCCTTTTTTTTGAAGTCGGTTAAAAAGGGTGACAAGACCCTCTGAAGAACTACAGAATACTATTTAGAAGTATAACACTGTATGTGGTGACTTCCTTTTTTTTAATATCTCAAACTGTGCTAAATTATAATCTTGATTAGATTCTTTCATTTATGAACTCATCATAGTTGTGATGTAATACTTAGACACGTTTCACACACAACCTTTTTTGACACTAATTTGTCTCTCATGTAAAATTATGGTTTAGTAAATTACAGTCAAATGCTTTTGATTAGACATTTCAATTGTAGTCAAACTATTGTTGCCATTTCAAGTTCCAGTTTCTTTATTCTTATTTGTGCACATCCTCCTTTTTTAGGGTTCCGTACCCAAAGGGTAAAACGGGAACCCGGGAATTAAGACTCCACTGTACGTCTGTCTGTCTGTCCGTCTGTCACCAGGCTGTATCTCATAAACCTTGATAGTCAGACAGTTGAAATTTTCACTGTTGCCGCTTTAACAACAAATACTAAAAATAAAATAAATATTAAGGGGTCTCCCATACAACAAACGTGATTTTTTAGGTAATAGTAGTGTAATCTGATGATCGATGTCACAAAAACCAAGCATCCTATTGCAACGCAAACAAGTATTCCACTAGATAACGCTGTGTGCGTGTAAAGAACGATAGTATTTTTTTTTATTTCTATATTTAGTAATTGATAACAAAATTAAATAACAAAAGTACGTTCTACGTTAGAAACTAATAATGTTAATTAAAAAGTGGCTTTACAGCACTAAAAACTAAAAATACTAATAGACAATAAAATAAACATTTAAATGGAGCTCCCATATAAAACATATGATTTATTTTGCCGTTTTTATAGATAAAGGTACGGAATCCTTCGTGCGCGAGTCCGACTCGCACTTGGCCAGGTCTTTTTTATCCACTACGGGTTAGTGTTTGGCCTTCATCTCACCTGATGTTAAGTGACGATAAGGCCGAAGGTGGAAGCGCACTACACCCGGAATCCTCAGCACCGGAACACAACAATTTTAAAATTGCTGTTATAGCGTCAGACTTAGATAAGATGGTGGTAGCTAGCCAGGCGGACTTGAAGTAAGTCCTACCACCAACAAAAAATCCAACCTCCTTTCTCTGAATGACTTTTAAATTCAAAATCGATTAATGTTGTAGTGTTGTGGTGACTCGATGTAGTACAGGCAACCGAACGGTACGCAGGGCTACCTCAACAGGGTATTCAATTTTAAACTTAAATGCATTAAGATTCATTACAAATTGGAGATTGTTTTGTATAACTTGATGTACTGCTGATTGAACATTTGTGTTCGTCATTCGGTTGCAGCTGAAGGCAGAGACGGCGGAGGCGCGGCGCGCGCTTCGCGAGGTGGAGGCGCGCCACGAGGAGCTCGCGCGCGTCGAGGCGGCCTTGCAGGAGGTGCGCGACCTCTTCCAACAACTCGCGCACCTCGTCGCGCAGCAGGTGTGACCACTACCTTTAAGAGCCCTATATATCTCAAAGTGGCGCCCTCATCCTAATCTTTATTGCTTACTAAGTACATAATGTATTAAAAATTCGTAGAGATTATAGCTAAGGTTCTATGGTTTATTTACAAACAATAATCTCAGTAAAATATAGTTCGTTGTAATAGTAATAGGCAAAAAAGCAAAAAGTGGCCACAATAGATTTAATTAAGGTGAGGGCGCCACTTGAGGGCTAATAGGAGCCTTAATATGGCTCCTCTTTGACTCAGTAAACGAATACGAAGTTTATCAAACGCCTTCTTCCTTGGCACTAATTTCTCTAGTGTTAAAATTTATCTGATATGAGAGCTCGCCTTTTATCCCATGCCCAATTGAATGATTCAATATTATCGAAAATTGTACCCTGCCTTACATAAAAATAACTATTTAAAAACTCACGACAATATATCCCTTGCAGCAAGAGCAAATCGACAGCGTGGAGTACTTTGCGCTGCAGGCGACAGAGCACGTGGAGCTGGGCGGCCAGCAGCTGCTCAGTGGCAAAGTCAGCCACAAGCGCGCCAACCAGGTGCGGCCCATAACAATCCACCACACCACCGCCACTCCATTGCCATTAGTAAAGCCATACCTCGATGATTTTTTTATAATGTTCCTAGTCCTACTATTAGTCTACTAGCCATCCTTATGGATCGCTAATAATGACAATGACGGTTACTACCTCTGCAACCGCCATAGCAATATCACCATCTTGCCCCTACTACCACATCATCATTATCATGAGCCATTGTGTGCTAATTCATTCCAAGTTCTTGCATAATTTTTGTACTGAATAAAATCTTATAAAACTTACACTATTTTTATTTTTTCAGAAAAAAATGGGGTTAATAATTTGCCTCGTGTCAGGATTCCTGATTGT